>JAEMOT010002502.1:0-67959 GCA_019297695.1 Apostasia ramifera | reverse complement strand
ACAATCAAAGAGTTTTTACGTGGAAAACCGACTGGCGGAAAAACCACGGCTCCTTTTCGAGGATGCTTGAAATGTTACTAGAAATCTTTGCTTGGATTACAGAGTATTCAAAAAAGGTTTTTTGTTTTTGGATCTTCAGCCCCCTATAGAGTGTGTACAGGAAGTATATATACCCTGGGCCTGTGATGTCTACTCACTTTCAGCCGAACAATCTACAGCTCTAGTGACAGCTCAATTAATGCCTGCGGACGGCTAATATGTGACTCATGTGGTACGGCGTGTCAGCGGTTACGGTCCGTCGGCGGGAAAACCGCGCCTCCCTCAGAGAAGTACAATCCCCCAACGGTCAGATGTCACGTCGGTCCCTGTTCGGGATGAAGCTTCTTCTGTTCGGCTCGGATGCCTTGCTCACGTGGAGACCACGTGAGCAACCACGTGAACGGTCCAGATAAAAAACTGCGAATCCAATTGCAACAATATATATATATTATTTTATACTAAACACATAACTATAAAAAACACTTTATTCATTAATTTAGAGAAAATTTAGCCTTCATGTTATTAAAAGAAAATTAATCTAACAACTTATTAATATAAAGAAGCGAAAATACACGCTAAATATAAATCTTACTGTGTCAGTAATTTAGATTACTGTGCAAATCACTTTTTTCAGAATTTACTTTTAGCATTATGAATTAAATTAAATTGATATAAATTTAATTAAAAAATAATTACCTACATATCACATAATTTAATTTTATTTATATCTTACCTATTCATTTTTAAGTTAATTACGCTATTCACACTCAAAACATTATAAAATCTTACATACACACATTTGAGTTAAAGCTTATTCAAAATCTATTTGAAAAAAAATATTCTGTTAATAAATCATTAAAATTATATTTTTATTCTTAATAATTTTTTTTTCTTCCTCAATACCACACTAAAGCACTGATTTGTCCTAAAATCAATTCACATCACGGATGTCTCTTTCCTTTACCGCCACCTAAACATTAAGGTTTTAGGATTTTCACTCAAAATATATTTAAATATTCTTAAAATAATATGGTGAACGGCTCAGATTTTTTGTAATCTAACTATAGCTAGGTTATTGAAAAATTATGATTACTCATTATAATAGAAATAAATTAAAATGTGTATATGTAAGATTTTATAATATTTTAAGTATGTATAACATAATTAATTAAGAATGGATGAGTAAGACATAAATAAAACTAAATTATGTGGCATGTAGGGAGGGAGGGACCTACAGGCCTTGTTTGGCTTAAGGCAAGTTTTTGTCCAACACAAATTTTAATTATAAAAATCAATTTTAATTATAAAAATCAATTTTATTTCATATCTAATATAAATACGAATATTAGAATTGAAAATATTTCATATTTTACACACTTTTTAATAGTAAAATAAATTTCTCTCCCATTAAATTTAAAAAATAAAATATTTTTTTTTTCATATTAAAAAAAAAATTTGAACGAAACAGATCGTAATGTAATAATAATTGTAATTTACACAAATATTTAGTATTATAATAATTTCAAAATAAAAATGTTTTAATAAGTTTTTAAAAATTACAAAAAAAATAATAATTATAAATTAACTATAAGCATTTTTTAATATTTTTAATATATAATAGCTGTAATAAGACTTCTGTTATACATATTTAATGGCTGATTAAAAAATTAATTAGTTATGATTTAGAGCTTTAATTCACGGAATACCAAATACATTACATTTTAATCAATTCAGTTATCAAATAAATAAAAACCTTTAAACTATGAGTAGTGAATTATTTAAGCTACATAGTATTTTTTTAATGTAATAATTAAAATATTAAATTGTGAAAAAACAATTACCATATTAGTTCAAATCTGCGCCAAACCTTTAACTAAACTCCAATTAACGATTCATTAATATTAACAAATAAGTTCGAGCATAATTTAAAAAGCTCGATTCATGAATAAAAAAGTATAAACATAGTAGCGATCAGTTTGTTAATATTTGCGAACTATTTATTTAGTTTTAGCTCATCCCAATACTACTCTAGCCCAAGCACGCTTAACTATGAAATTTTTTATCATTAGTCTTACGATTTTTCCCAAAAGGCACCTCTAATATTTTAGATCACGTTATCTACTTATATAGCTCAGAATCTCCCTCTCTTTTTGATATGGATCGATTTATTTCAGTGCCCCTCTCACTACTTATTATTCGATTTAGAAGCCTGTCAGGAGTCGCATTCTATACCACTGATTCTCCTCTTTCGGGATATCACTTGGCGAATACTCCGCTCCCTCATCAACCACGGGCGTCAGATGTTCGGAAGAAGTCACTTGAAAAATAAGTCAAGTTGAATGCAATTTAAAGAGATATTCGGACAAAGTTATTTGCGATCGAGGATATCTTTGGAAAAGCTTGTGACTAAGCAAAGTTGTATGGTGAACCAGCTTTGCTTTTGGGTGCAGTCACAATTTGCGGGCACAACAGTTGGGAGGGAACATGAGGCAAAGTGGGGGTCACAATCAGGAGGGCTAATGAGGTTTGATGTAGGTAGAGCAGCAGGGGATGGAACTACAGCAAGGTTGCGAGGTGGGGTCTCACAGTTGGAGGGATTGCAACACTAGTGTGGGCTATTGGCGATTTGAGACAAACAATTATAGTGAGCTTGGAGGGATATTGTTAGGAGTAGGTGTGTTGGCAAGCCAGGGAAAGATTCCACAGTGTTCATAGCATCAGTCAGGGTAGGCAGAACTACATGCTAGCGGTGGTGGCGCAACAGAATTTAAAGGAGTATGAAAATGGAGGAGAATAATGGTTATTTAAAATACGTAGACAATTGAAATTAATAAAAAATTATGATTTTTTGAAAATTTATACTAATTTTCAATGCTTTCTGACTCAGGGCCCCAGATGCAATTTGCCATTTTTATGATCATTTAATTAGGAATATCTGTTGAAAAAAAATTAAATTTGTTTTGTTGATTCTTCTGCTACCAAAAAACAAAAGACTCTAATAATATGTGTAAATAATTTTTTAAAAAATTATAAAATTATCATATAAAAATAACAATTAAGTGCAGTATAAATTAATTAGGCAGCATAATTTAAAGTAATAGTATGGACGCACTTCATTAACCAATTGACATATTCAATGTGAAATTCTCTTGATAAATTATTGATAGGTCTCTAATATTTATATTTAATTATATTTAAGTTCATATTTTTTAAACTTTTACTTAATTTCTTAACTAAAATAATATTAATCTATTAAGTCACTATCTTGCGGTACTTCTAAATTCTTTTAACTTTAATTATAAGAATATCAGTGAAGAATTTTAAAAAATTTAGCAATATTGGAGAAAGATTTTAAAAAATGCGAAAATTTTGATGCATATTAAAAGGGATTTAATGATATAAAATATTTTAAATATACGGCATATAATGAGTTTACAAATGGATGAGTACTTATGAGTTTGCAAATCATGACTAAATTTCAATCGAAACTCATTAATTTTTTTATAATATTGTTGCATCTGGACCCACACCCTGTCATCTGGATCACACACGTGGAAGCTCACATAACATCAGCAGGAACGAGCGCGCTCGACGTCGAACATGAGAGGTATCACCCCGAAAAGCACATGCCGAAGCGGCCGAAACGAACAGCAGGGACCAGAACTGACCGGCATTTGGCTAAGTATCGGTGACCATACTGCTTTTAAGAGGTATGGGCTCTCCTGCCATCAAACGGTACTATCCGTACGTCGTACAGCAAAGGCCAGAGAATGCCCCCCCCCCTTCCCCCTTTTTGCGGACATTGATGATCTGTCACTGGAGCTGAAGCCCATTCTGCTGAAATAACTCTACAGGGTAGAATAAGCTATAAATATCTCACTATAACGGAAAAAATGGATCTCTCTTACTGTAACCTAAAAAAGATTGATTCTAGTGATTTTTCAAGCCTCCTCGAAAGGAGCCGTGGTTTTTCTGCTCAGCCAGTTTTCCACGTAAAAAATCTGATTATTTCTCGTCATAACAATTTAGTGCCCTCACGCAGGATCAGACCCGATTCCTTCAAACACCCATGGAAGACACCCATGGCGAAAACACTCCGCCACCAGGTGGACAACAGGCAGCACGCCTACCCCAGGACGATCCTACCGCGGACGACCGGCAGCTTCAAACATTTATGAACACGGTCGCCATGCTTACCCACATGATGAACACCTTCCTCGCCAACCTACCGGCCCTCCTCCACAGCAGAGACCCCTTCCTCTAGCTCTACCCCTCGAAGGCCCGCCTCCACAGCCGAGCGCGGAGCGCGTCGAACTACCCATGGAGGAGGCCAGCACGCACGCTGCCGCCGAAAGTCGGCCCGAGGTGTACCCTCTGGCTCCCCCGGTCGATACAATATTCTCGCCCGCCATAATGGCGACGCCGGCACCGCGCGCCTACAAGGCTCCCCGGGTCGGCGACTACGACGGCCTCACCTACAAGGTCCAGCATGTGAAGCGCTTCAAGAATGCCCTGGCGACGAGCGACCCTGTCTCAGACGCATACAAGTGTTGTTTATTCAGGAATACTCTGACGAGCCTGGCGCTGGATTGGCTCGACGAAATCCCCCAGGGCTCCATCCAAAACTTCCTGCAATTCTCCGAGCAGTTCCGCACCAGATTCGGAACCTCAAGGACTACCTCCCGAACAATTCATGAGCTCTGGCAGATAAGGCAGGCTCCCGACGAATCATTGCGCAACTACGTGTACCGGTTCTTGAAGATGAACGCGGAGACGAAAGACACTACCGACGACAGGTCGACCATGATCTTCGTCCACAATATTCTGCCCGGGGAGTTGCACGACTCTTTCGTCGACGACATGCCGAAGACACTGATGGAGGCAAGGGCCCACGCCGAAAAACGGATCCATCTCGAGGACGCCAAGGCCCTCAAGGCGAAGACCAAGCAGGAGGTCGCTTCACCCCAGGACAAGAAGGGCGAGACCCCGAAGACGGACTCCAACACTCCTAGGAGAAGCTTTCGAAACCGGAAATTCTCCCCCTCCCACGGGAAGAGCAAATTCGAAGGTGACTCCTCGCGTCCTACTACGCCGGTCTACATCATCGAAGAAATATTTTCAATCCTCAGCAATAAGGGCTTCATCAAGAGCCGTGGAGAGTGCTAGGCACCTCAACCTGGCGAGGACCCCACGAAGTTTTGTAAGATCCACCAGCGTTACGGTCATCTCCTCTTCGAGTGCCACACTTTTCGGGCACTCGTCAACGAGTATATAGAGAATGACCACATCACCGGCTATAAGAAGATCGAGGGGCCCCCATCGAAGGCGGCACAGCCGCTTTTTCCGCGTGAAGAGCCTCTGGCGATCACCCCCTCGACGCCTGCAACATTAAAAGCAGACGACAAAAAGGCCGTCCTGTCAATCTTCGGCTACGACTGCGGCCTCAGAGCTCAAAGATACCGAAAGGTATGCACAATCAAACTTCCCCCTCTTTTGCCTGACATTGTCTTCACCGCAGGGGACCTTCCTAGAGAGGGGGTCAACCGCGATAACCCCATAGTCATCATTGCTGAAATCAGAGTTTGTGATGTCCACCGGACCTTGGTCGACACCGGCAATTCGGTCGACATACTATATCTCCGCGCCTTCAATGAGATAGGCATTGGTCGGTGCAAGCCTCTCCCCCCATCCATGACAATCTCGAGCTTTTCCGGCGACATTTACCGGCCCGCAGGCTACGCCACCCTGCGTGTCACTCTCGAAGACGGCCTCAGAAAGCTAGTGAAGGAGATCGACTTCATCATCATGGATGTCCCCTCCGGCTACAACGCAATCCTAGGATGGCCTGCAATGGCGGCATTCCAGATGATCGCATCCACCTACCACCTGTGTGTGAAGTTCCCCACGCCGTTCGGCATCGCTACTATCAGGGGGGATAAGGCCGGCGCTAGGAAGTGTTTTGAAGTAAATGCGCGCCTCCACACAGACCACCTGGATCCCAGAGATCATGCCTTGCCACCGGACGGACGAAACGATCATGTAATCGTCGCCAACGAAAAAACTGTATTAAGCTCTAAAGATTTTCCTGATAATGAAAAGCCTGCCCTAGCGGACCTACTTTCCAAGTATTTCGATGTTTTTGCCTGGGAACCTAGAGACATGCCAGGGATAGAGAGGGCAGTAGCCGAACATCGGCTAAGCCTCAAACCGAGAGTAACTCCCGTCAGACAGAAGAAGAGAAACTTTGGTGGCGAAAAACAGCGAGCAATTCGGGAGGAGGTCGAAAAGCTCCTGGCCGCCGGATTCATCAGGGAAATCACCTACCCGTCATGGCTCGCAAATGTGGTGGTGGTGAAAAAGAATTTCGGAAAATGGCGGATGTGTGTAGACTTTACAGACCTAAATAAAGCCTGTCCGAAGGATTTCTACCCCTTGCCGAAAATAGACAGGCTCGTCGATTCTTCGGCAGGGTACTTAATGATGAGTTTTGTCAATGCCTTCTCTGGCTACCATCAGATCCGAATGATCGAAGACGACGAAAAGCACACCTCATTTATCACCGACCAAGGAACCTCATTCATCACCGACCTATCAACGCATGATCGACACCGTATTCAAGAAGCAGAAGGGGCGGAACGTAGAAGCATACGTCGACGACGTATTGATCAAGAGCAAGTGCGTGAAGCAGCACATCGAAGACCTCCGCGAGACGCTTAACACTTGCCGAACTTACAACATCAAGCTTAACCCCCTCAAGAGCATTTTCGGTTCGGCATACGGCAAGTTCCTGGGGCACATGGTGTCGGCCAGATGCATTGAAGCGAACCCTGAGAAAATACAGGCCATACAAGAGATGGTACCACCTCGAACAATTGAGGATATACAAAAATTGAATGGAAGGGTCACGACACTTAGCCGGTTTATATCGAAATCCGGCGAACGCTGCCTCCCTTTCTTCAAGATCCTTCGAGGCGAACACCAGACGTGGAATGAAGACTGCGGGAAGGCTTTCCACTCATTAAAAGAGTACTTGCTGTCGCCGCCGCTGCTCTCCACCCCAATCCAAGACGAAGACCTCCTCCTCTACCTCAGCGCTACCGACAATTCGGTGTCAACAGTACTTGTTCGAGAGGAGGCTGACCGACAGCACCCGATCCACTATATCAGCCACGTCCTTCACAGCGCCGAAGTGAGGTATCCTCTCCTCAAAAAACTCTCTTTTGCGCTAATCTTTGCCACTCGCAGGTTACGTCATTACTTCCAAACTCACTCCGTCAAGGTGATGACGGATCAGCTCCTCCGGAGAATACTCTACTCCCCTGAAATCTTCGGAAGGTTGCAGAAGTGGGCCGTGGAGCTCTCCGAGTTCGACATCGATTTCCTCCCACGGACAGCGACGAAGAGCCAAGATTGTAACACTAGTACAGGATCACTCTTTTTCAGCGATTGAAAACCGCCTTAGAAATGCAAAGTAACCGCTGCGTATTCAAACGCCTTAGTAGCTAACAGGCTTTTTACGACAATTTAAAACCAACATAAAAGATTATTTTAGAAGGCGGTTGACCTTCTAAATATACTATAGACGATGATTCTTCACAGCGATTCTCCTAAGGAACCGCCGTCTATAGTCTATTACAGATGGCGGTTCTCTATAATAATAATTTTTTTAACAAAACATTACATTATATTTAAAAATTTTATTGTAACAAAAATTAATACATATACAGCAATAATATATATTTAACAGTTAAAATATAACAAAATTATAATTTAACTATAACAAAAATATATTCAGAAGAACATATCACAATTTAATTGTCATTAATTAATTCAATCTAGCCAAAATTTGAAAGCAAATTACATAAAATTATAATTTTAAACTCATTATCTATACAATTACATTAAAAAGCTTAATAAATCACTTCACTTTAATTAGAGAGGGTGAATCTTATTCTACTTTAATTAGAGATGGTGAATATTAGGCTCTGTTCTGTAAAAAATAATTACTATTACAAATATTATACAAATAGGAATAAATAAGAATTACTTGCTTTCTTATGTATGAAAAAAATTTATTATTACAAATATTATATAAATTTAGGGGACACAAAATTAAATAAAAATTAATTACTCACATATAAAACTTAAAATTAACGAAGCAAATTTACATAAAATATATTTTACTCAAAAAATATAATTCTTAATAAACATATTAATTTATAAAAAAAATCATATTTATAGTTATGTTTTTAAGCTCCATGATGTACACCTACACCTGTAAATTAAATTAATAATTAAGATTTTATAATTATCATATAAATAATTAAGGTAAATTTTTTTTTTTGAAATGTTATACCATCTCATAATTTTCGTTCATCATCATATATATGTTACAAATGACTCACGAATATCATTGTCGAAGTCGTTGTTACTAAACTCGCTTTTATTTTCCAGCAACTACAAAATTAAAATTAGATATGCTAGACCACATAAAGTAAGAGATATTTCTAATAGACCTACAAGTACAATGTGACGTATATACATGAATATATAATATCCACACTTAATATCTTCTTATCTCAGATACTAATTAGGCACAAAATTAAGTATATTACAATATATTCATTAAAATACACTCAAAATTGAAAAGTATAATCTAATACCTCTATAGTCTTTACATTAACTGTAAATTTTTTTTAAGGCGAGTCATATAAAAATTTATCGATATGTCAAAATTCAGAAAGTGTTCATACACAATAAAACAATAATCATTTATTAAAAATATAAATTCAAATATTTACTTACCGATCGACAACATATTTAACTTGCTGGCGATAAAGTTGACCGACAGGATCCATCTAATATATGCATAATTTGTATGAATTCAATGCAGCCAATATTCAATAATCTCTATTAAAAGATCAAATGTTAATTATAAATTTTAATATATTTGAAAAATTAAATTTTAATATATTTAAAAAATTTGTTAATACATACTCACTGTTATAAGGAATAATAACAAATGAACTTCATCTGGCTTCCATTATTCTATTTCCCAATGCTGTGGTGCATTGGTTCTTATCATTTATAAAACCTACAATGTTTTGTGAATTCACAAAGCAGTATTTATCTCACAAATTGCTATCTACTCTTATTTGATTATATAAACACATATATAAATACAATAATATAAAAATTATTTTTTTAAAAAAATCTAAATGCACGTATATAATGTGTATATATATGTTTATCCAATGTAAGCACTTATTATCGACTCGCCGATCCTTTCGAATGTGTCAAACTCTAAAGTTTCTTTTTTATCAAATAATAATTTTTTTTATACTCATAAACATTGACAAGAATAAGAATATACATTAACATCTCATTTGTCAATACATGAACTATGGGTTCTAACATCTTATTTAGAAATGACAAAAGAATATGATCTTTTTCCTACATGTCATTTATATATATTAGAATTATAAATTATATATATATATATAATAAACACAAATGACAATAAATAATATTATTTACTTGACTTTTTTTACTAACTTACTGGTAATTTTTCTTCATATCGCGCTCTAATAGATTTAGTTTTTGGCCGCTTTAAGAAAATAAAAAATTAATAACAAAGAAAATTTTAAAAGTTTAACATTATAACAAAGTATCATATCTGATCATCGTGAAAAATAAGGTATGCGGGCCAAGGAATAATATATCTCAATGATTCACCAATTATTGTCCTATCATCAATTGAAAAAATGAGTCTAGCAGACTCATTAATTACATGATCAACAAGGACTGTACATGTTCCCTCGCCCATCGATAACGTGTGTACAATAAGAGCCACTGGATTCACTACTGTCCCATGGTCAACCACATTATTAAGAGTAACAGAAGCAATCAAGCAATTAATGTATTCTCTGTGATATGAATTTACAAAATATTACTAAAATCGTAATATAAATAAAATTTTATTTATAAATATAACGTATAAATAATACCTCAGCTAATGCAGGAGCGGGTCCTGGGTTACCTCCAATAAAAGAACCTGATATGCTCGTCTGAGTAAATCCATATATTCTCATTACTATTTCTTTTAATAACATCATATCTTTCTCGAGACGAGAAATATGTTATTGCTATTTAATATTTTTCTCTCTCAACTCCTGTATATCAACAGTAGTGGTACAGCTAAACAATCTTTCTCTTCTACTATCCTTAAAAAAAGCATATTATTGTCTGAAATTTTTCTCCAACTCTAACTCTTTCAGGATGCTCTAGCTCCTCATAAGCCATAGCAAATAAGTCATTTCTACCTTCATGGTGAATCGTATTTTGGGTAGCCTGTGTAGCAAACTCATTCTATATATAAAATGATAAAATTATAAGTTTATAATAAGTATAATATGCAAACTTTAAATTACTTATAATCGTAGTCCCTAATTCGTTAGAGACTGCATTGATGTAACGGTTATCTTTTCTTTTATGCATAGCTTTCCATAAGTCTGACCTACGAATAGAATTCTGAGTTCCAATTTCTTTTTGCTACAAAATATTTTTTCAAAATAATTTTATATAAATAATAATATTTTAAAGTTAAAAAAATTTTAAAAATAAAGACTAATATGTTAATTTATCCTGCTTTAAACTTGCATAACCTTTCCTTGAGATAGTGTGATAGTACTTCTGACTCTTTGCTCTATCTACAGCTGCGCGACTCTTATTCTACATAAAATATTAATATATATTATAACTATTTCAGATAGCAGATATAAAATTAAAAAAAATTATCTAAAATTCTTCAAAGATATGATAATTGACAAATAAATTAATCTTGTTGAAATGACATCAAGCATCTTCATCTTTATGTTCGATAAATTTTTTATACATAAAAGATTTTCAAGTCCTCCATAATTTTTTCATATGAACGAATAATTCATCATGCAGCTCATCCACTCTATCAAATGTATTCTACAAGAAATAAAATAAAATTATTAATGAATCATGTGCTTTTAATAAAAAATAAAGAAAACACTTTACTCTTCTTTGTTCTCATATTATCAGTTTATTTGATTCTGAAACTTCACGCCAATTAATGCATGAGATAGGAGCATTATGACGAACTACTAGTTCCAAAAAACACATCAACTGGTCTGTGTTTCTTCCAGGCACTAGCAAACCATTGACTACCTCAATTATTAATTTCTAATCATCCTTTTTATTTATTGTTAATTTCAGTAATTGAGTCAAGCCTCTTTTTTTCTTTGAGGTTGAAGAGTCGGACTAATTCGTCATCAATCTGCAAATTTATTAATAACATAAATTTAAAGAAGCTCTTTACAAGAGAAAAATTAATACAAATGTAATAAAACATTTATAATAAATGGATTAAATTAAAAATGTATCATTTATTATTTATTGAGTCTTTTTAACTATTCATTTTTCGTTTCTTTTCAGATTTATTTACTACCTCAATCTCATCTTCACCTTTAATTAAATAAGTAAGAGCTTCATTAGCATTATCATACACAGTCATAGGCATTCTCTTTGTAAATCCAAACAGCTCTTGGCGAGTAATGTCATAATCATTTTCGTCTATGATGAATCTAGGGTTATAATTGAAGATAACTGATCATTGTGGATCACTGGGATTTTCAACATAGAAAACTTGCTTAGGTTGATTTGCAAGAATAAAATAATCTTTATGACCAATCCAATTAAAGTTGACTAATGTAAAATTCATCTCGTCAATTTTGCTTCCACCATTACTATTTACCCATGAACATTTGAATAATAGAATATAAAAATTAATATAATCAAGTTCTCGTATTTCTTCAATGATACCATAGTAGTATAGGTCATCGACGTAAAAATTTTTGTCCTTTGTACTTGATATTTGCATTGTCTTAGCAATTAAAAATCTCCGCTATTCTAAACAACTCGTTTATTATCTCGATCTTTAGTGAAAAATTAAAATCCATTAATAATATATCCATCATACTTCACCACACCGTGATTCGGTAAAAACGACAAATATTTTAATAACTTATCGAAGCAACCACCTTCTGATCTATGTAATAATGTAGATATACGACATCCAAACCATTCAATGAACTATTTGAGATGTTTATTCTAAATTCACACTTCATTTCGTGCATATGAAGGATTTTTACTTCGCAACTGTTCTTTGTGCTCTTCAATATATGAATCCACAACCACTGAATTACGCAAAACATATAAATGTGCCTGTCTTAATATGTTAATATCCACAACATTAGACGACGGTTGAACAGACATTAGATGGCGATTAACTGGTTGATCAACCCGTCATCTATCTTCTTATTTTAATATTATTTATATATCATATTATATACAAATATTAATACTAAAATTTAATTATAATTTTTATTTTATATTTTTTAAATAAAAAATTTAAACTCACATTAA
This sequence comes from Apostasia ramifera, assembly GCA_019297695.1. Taxonomy (NCBI): domain Eukaryota; kingdom Viridiplantae; phylum Streptophyta; class Magnoliopsida; order Asparagales; family Orchidaceae; genus Apostasia; species Apostasia ramifera. The sequence continues at coordinate 55,467 of JAEMOT010002502.1, read as the reverse complement.
ATGCAGTTTATATTTTATATTATACACAAATCTTAATACTAAAATTTTTTACTTTTCATTTTATATTCTTTTTTTATAGAAAATTTAAGTTCACATTAAATGGAGATTGAATTTTATATTATATACAAATCTTAATACTAAAATTTTATTATATACATATCTTAAAACTAAAATTTAAGTATACTTTTTATTTTATATTTTTTAAATAAAAAATTTAATTTCATATCATTAGATGAAGATTGACTAGTCTAAGGACATTAGACAACGGTTGACTCTAAAGTTTACCTTATTATGACTGCTCAATTTTTAAACCGCTATAATAGATTTTCGACTATTTTAATAAGTCTGTTAAACTGTCCATCCGCCTTAATAAAAGTGTCGTAAAAACTATACTTTGTCCTAGTGTAAGTTTTATATTCCATAGGTTTTTGGTAAGCTTCAAAATCTCAAAATGCGACATCATTATATAAAAAATGTAAATACGCATCTTCTGACTTTATCTATATTATGTCATGCAGATCCACTATATTGATCATATTATTTTTAAATTATTTTTCTCTATTTGTTTCATCAACATGCTCCTTTGAGTTTAAGCATCCATGCTTATATCTAGACATACTTTAAATTCTCAACAAAAGCATATAAGATATGTAAAATATAAATGAAATAGCACAAGTACGTGTAACTTCCATCAGAGCAAATTGTTTGAATCAGCTTAAGTTTTTCAATATAGCCTTATCTTTGTTACATACCCGATTCAACAGTTATACGATTTGATTGCACAACACATAGAAAACTTCAAATATAGGAAAAAATTAAAACCGAATCACGAGTAATTTTGCTATTCTTTTAGAGTCTTTGGTAAGAGATTACAAGAGGTCACACCTAATCCTATCAACAAGTCGGCTTCAGATCGAGCTAGCCTCGACTCAGATTCGACCTGAATGTCATCCGGGTCGGATTGGGTCGAGATTGACCCGGATTCGATCCATGATCCATAACGAATTGGGTTTATAATAATGCTTTCTCTAAATGTGAGCCATGTCATGTCTAATAACCACCTCTCAAGTCATTTTTAATCTCTGTCTCTCTACCCTTGTTGCTTAGATCCTCTCGGCCCTCACATATATGTAAAACAACCTCTAGAAGTCGATGTGGACATGGCCAAACCAAGTAAATCATCCCTCCTCATCTTATTCTGAATTGTTTTCATGCCCAAACTCACACAGATTTAATCATTTCTCAAGCAATCTACTCTAACATAACAACTCATCCAACTGAATATCTACATGCCCACTACAATAGTCTTCTAAATATACCGTCATTTAACTCCCAAACACTCACGATCTGACTCATAACGATGAATTCGATCATTGAGAAATTGATCATATGAGCATACCATCGCTGCGTAATAGAGAAAATAAGCATTACTAACACCAAGCCAACTGAACCATCAATATGCCACAATGAGTAAGTTTTGAATTTAAGTATATCATATAGTCAGAAAAAGTGTATAGCAATCATATTTATGGTATCCATTCACAGAAAAGAAGCAACCATTTTCATTAACTTTGAACAGCCCTGCTTTTTTTATTGTTCTTTTCCCTACATAAATTTCAGTATCAGCGAACAGAGGCTACTCATTTCATACCCAAACCTCATCTTTCACTGCTTTTCACCAATTCCGAATTCGCAGAAAGGGAAGAAATCACTCTAATCACACTATAATTTAGAACAGAACCACACATTAGCAGATTAGTCGCAAGACAAGACAAATTCATCCAAGATATCGAAGAAAAAAGGAAATTTCGGTTTATCTGCAGAGGATAAGTGCTCAGGTAAAAATGGGTGAAAAGCAGGGATGGCGGAGAGATTACCTTCTTCCACCTTCTTCTTGACATGGTTTTCTCTGGCCTCTTGCACGCAACCCATCGATCACCCAGCAACGATATGAAGGTCAGTGTAGCGCAAAGCTTCGATCGAAGGGAGGAGAGACGAAGAAAAGATCTCGCCGGAAGCCGTCTTCTTCGCGTTAGCGACCTGCCGTCTTAACCCTAGGGTTAAGATCTCTAGCAGACTAATGGGCGAACACCGAATTGTAATTTTCACATTAATTTTGTCATCACATTCACATCATCAAAATATTTTGCGATATCTCCAGAATTATTTAAATGTTTAACTCTAAAATTAAATATTTATATATTTCAAATTCACATTTACAATGCATAATTATAAATTATAAATTTTTCATCAAATTTAAAAAATCTGATCTTTTAAAATTAAATTTAAATATAAATATTTTTTATTAAAAATTATAAATAATATAAAATAAAATTAATTATTATATTAAAATATATGATGGATGTGATATAAAGTTATTTGTTATGTTGAAATATGTGAGAGATGTGATATAAATTAGTTATTATTTTAGTAATGTGTATAAGATGTGAAATAAAATTAATTTTTAATATTAAATTTTATGTATGCTGTGATGTGCCTGTTTAAAATTAAATTAGATTAATTTTTAAGAGACAAACAGATAGGAAAATAGGGCCTAAAATATAAATACTAAAATCTAAAACTTTAGCTATTATTGATTAAATTTATATAATTCACTTTAAATTCAATCAAATGAGATGAAAGTCTCTATTATAGAATTGTAAACTACGCACAAAACGGTGAGCACAATTTGGGGATTTTTCGTGAGATTGCCGCATAAAAAATATCGTATAAAATTATAGTTTTCTCGGAATTCTATATCACGTATGTAAATTTCTTCATCTAAAATGGATGGAGTGGCACATCCCTTGGTTAAATGGTAAACAATAGACTAATGGACTCATGCTCACTTGACTCTCAAATGGATTAGGACAGAAAAGTGAATCAGTTAGGGTTTGGAAGGAAATTGGAAGGAAATTGGAAGGAAATTATTATTATTATTATTATTATTATTATTTTGCTCTTTTCCCACTCACTTCTTTGTTTAATTTCTCTCTAGTGTTTGTGGTGCAACTTATGAATGAAGCTAATTGATTATCCTCGCCATCTTGATGTTATCTTTTGTGCTAAGTTTCAATTACAGTCTTTAGGTTTCGTTTAGTTCGAGGTATTTTTTGAGCCTAATATAAATTTTAACTGTAAAAATTTACTTTATTATACAATCAATATAAATACGAACAATAAAATCAATTTTATTTCATATCTTATACATTTTTTAATATTAAAATAAAATTTTTTGATATTAAACTTAAAAAATAGAGTATTTTTTTTTTTATAAAAAAAAAATTCGAACTAAATGAGGCCTTAATGTTCAAATTGCTTTATGTTGTTATATAACTTGGGATAGTAGAATTCATTTGACATTTTCTTACCTAAAAGCATATGCCACCTCATACTCCATCAGACTTGAAGTTCTTTTCCTCTATAATGGTAATTACTTTTATCATAATTTTGATAAAACTTTTTATCAATCAAGAAAGCATTTAAAAATCAATTAAATATATGCAACCATGCACATATATATATATATATAATTTAATAATTCAATTGCATTGAACTCGAAAATATATGTCAATTAATAGAATCGCAATTCAAGGTCGAAACTTTAACTCTGGGTTAAGGGAGCGTTTGGTTCGATTTTATCTTGGTGTTATGTTATGTAATCTATATGTCATGATATCTAGATATTATCTTTTGACTAATAATTTTATAATTTAATAGAAGATTATTTCTAGATGTCATTAAACTAAACAATCGCTTTTTCTAGATAACATAACATAACATCAAGATAACATTGAACCAAACGCCCCCTAAGTCTAATTCGTGTTTGACACTCTTCTTAGATTTGTGTGGGCTGGGTTAAGTCAAATTTATAAGCGCTATTCATGAATACTATGACAAGAGGAATGATTGTGCCGATTCTAATAGTTTGAATTTTTGAAAAATACGTTAGATCAGAATTATCAATCTTAACAAATGATATTAAAACAGGTTGTGAGTACAATCTCCATTTGTGTGTAAGTAGGAGTGGGGGAGGAATTGTTGGGGTGAGTACCCGACACCCTACCAAGAGTCATATAGATCACTAGGTTATATGGGTTCGATATGAGCTATGCTCGGGGGCAGATTATTGGTAAAGTCATGTGGGCTAGTTGTAGGGCTAGGCCGTTTCGACTTAATTAATGTGTGTCAAGTTAGGTTGAATCTGAGGGTACTGTTTGTAAATAACGCGATAAAAAAAATTGTGCTACTCCTAGTAGCTCAAATTTGTGGCAATAATTAATCAATATCACGAACTAGATGCACAAATTATGCTAATCATAATTTTTTGCTTGCTGAAGGCAATTTTGTAAGAGAACTTTGAACTTCATTTATATTTTGTTTGATTTAAATTTAACTCAATTTTTCATTGTAGCTAATTAATTTATTTGAAATAAAATATGTGAAACGTACATACACCATAAACACACACACAAATACATGTGAAAAAATTAAATGCACAAACACATAGATTCACATGTCGAGATCTTCGCTCGAATTTAACCTAATCCGATTAGAACACCCCTAACACAATCCATTCAATAAGCTAAAACCCTCAGTCAAACTCGACTATTAAATGATATCGAAATGTGATTCTAATGGAGTTTTGGTCGACCACTAACCCAATCAATCTATAGAAAAAAATCTTCAAGAAAACCAAAAATTGAACAAATGAGTCAATCTATAAATCAAAATTAACTCAAAAAATACCATAATTGATCTGTAAACACGCAATCAGTTTGTCGGATCAAATCTCATACTCTCAATTTTTACTTATCGATTTTATTTTAGTGAGTTTAACTTTAAATTTCTATTAAGTCATTACAATCTTACGTAATAAGATAAAGAAATTATTGCATTCAGTTAACACAACAGAGACGATATTTGAAAGCTTATAATCATGCAACGTACATACAGAGGGACCTAAAAACAGGCAAAATGAGGAGCAATGAGTTAAGCTATCGTTTTTTTTTTTTTATGTAAAGTAATTTTCAACTAGATAAGATTTCTTTTTCTTTATGGCGATGTTTCTTTAGCTACATGCATAGAGCTGTTTCCTAACTACTATGACGATATTTTCAAGTTAGGGTTTCTATATATATTGCATATTAGGGTGATTGTATTCTTAATAAATTATAGTCACCACTTTTTCTTTTATATACATCTTATTTTCGATATAGTGATCTCCTTCTATGTTTTTTATTTTTTTTCAATTTTAAAATTTTTCACATAAATTTGTGTTTTGTTGTATTTATTTGATACTTTATTATATCATAAAAAAATATTAATATATTAGAGGTTCAATTGAAATAAAATTGATGAGTTTCAAATAAATTTTGATCGAAAATAAAATGGATGAAACTAATCAATTTTTACGAAACTTAATTAAAACCACATTTCTAGCATCTATTATGTTGCTATAATTTTCCGTTTATGTGAATAGTTTAAAATCAAAAAAGAAAAAAAAGAAACAGTGTCCAAATTCTAACTCATTTAGTCTTATTTGTTTCAAGTTTTTTTTAGCCCAAAATAAATTTTAATTATAAAAATTAACTTTATTTCACATCTAATATAAATATAAATATTAAAATTAACTTTATTTCACTTTTAATATTAAAATAAATTTATTTTCTATAAATTTATAAAATAAAATATTTTTTTCATAGAATTAGTGTATAATCCATGACTCTAAGGACGCTAACATCATCTCAGTATCAACTAATTTTAGTTCTCATTGTGATTGGTTTCAAGAATGAGAAGTTTTGAGCACGGTGAACATTAACAAAAATCAACTGTAACCTGTAAGTTATAGTTCATTAATTTTATTTGTCTAATGAAATTATCGCGATCGTACCACTTTCGTCCCATTTTTCGATTGTATTTCACCATAGGGATTGAGGAATTTTTTAAATTGATAGCATTCACAATATTATTCAATGAAAATATAGGAGAGGTTGAGAAGCAATTTTATATAATTCTATTAGCTAAAATATAAAGATTTTAGTTCTATTACTTTCTTTTTTAATAGTTTTTTTTTAAAAAAAATTATCCGAGAATTAATAGTTTCTTTTTTATTATTATTTTTGTTGCATTGATTTAATTATTCAAAAAATAATACTGTTTAATTGTTAAACTATATACAGAATGAAAATTATTTTTAGTTTATTTGTATAATTCTTGTAGAAATTTAAGATATTTTATTTAAATAAAGTACTCACCAATGATTATAATTTTAGAGAATTTGTAAAACCTTTCTATTTTGTCCCTCCAATTAAGAATTTAAAATTTGTTAGCATTTACATTATTCTAATATAAATAATTATAAATCTTCTCATTGGATGTAATTTTGTTTGAATGTTTATTTGAATTACTGCTAAAAATTATTGAAAAAATAGAAAAAGTTTTGAGAGATAGAGAGAGTAATATCTCGTGATCCCAATATAGAGTTATCATTCGAAAAATTACATCCCAGTGTTACTCTAATTCAAACACGTTTAACTATGAAATTTTTCATCATTAGCTTCACGGCTTTGCCTCAAACAGTACCTTTATTATTTTAAATCGCGTTATCTACTTATACAGCTCAGGATATTCCTCCTTTTTTGATGTGGATCGATTCATTCCTGTACCCCTCTCACCACTCATTATTTGACCTAGAGGCCTGTTAGAAGTCGCACTCTACACCATGATTCTTCTCTTTTGGGATATCATCCAGCGAATACTCCCCGCTCTCTTCGGCCACGGGCGTATGAGCGAGATGGGACAAAACAGTACTTATTTTATTAAAAAAGAGTACTTATGCAAAATGCAATAAACCAAGGGACGAAGATGAAATTTATCCTCAGGACAATGACAAAGGAGTCTACAAAAATGGCCACAGCGGAGTACAGCCAACCGGAGGCCTAAAGCTCTCTTCTATATATAGAACGCCACTCCCATTTGTTCCCCGTAGTAGGAAGCACACGGGGAAGAAAGAGCTGCTTTTCGATTCTCCGCCGTTTGCCGGCTGAATCAACCGGCGGTTGATTCTCTCCACCCCGAGGGCTTTGTCGTCGCTTAAGCGAGAATGGGTATCGGAAGGAAACTGGAAGATCTCTTTGGAAGCAGATCGCGCCAAATCTCGAAGTTGAAGATCCTCCTGGATCTCGCCGCCTCTCGCCTCGCCGTCCTCCGCAACCACCGCCGTTCCCGCTGCTCCCACGCCCGCGACGCTGTCGCTCACCTCCTCCTCCTTGGCCAACACGATCGAGCTCTGATCCGCGTAAGCCGAAGATCGCGATCAAATCCCCTGTCTCTCTAGATCTCTAGATCTCAATCGATCTCCCTATTGCTTCGCTCTGCTTCCAAATTCAGGCTGAAATGGTGATCAAGGAGCAGAACATGCTCGACGTCTTCGCCATGGTGGAGAGCTACTGTCACCTCCTCATCGAGCGAGCCTTTCTCCTCCGGCAAAAGTACCTCTCTCTCTCTCTCTTTCTCTCTCTCAGTCGTCTCTCTCTCCACTGCAGCACAAAACCAGTATATTTATTTTTTAAACAATAAAAATAATATTTATAAAAAGGAGGGGTAAAATGCAAAGTGCGGCTAAAAAATCAAACTTTTTTCTAAAACAAAAATCAACACTTCTAACCTTTGCATTTAAAAATTTAAAATTATATTTTAAATTTAGTATTTTGCTCTCACTCTAAAAAAACTCTTTTTATGCAAATTCTGAAAATAAATTGTATATTTAAAATTTTAATATATAAAGTGTAATAATTTTTTAAATGATAAAAGCTTTAGCTTTTAAAATTATACTGTGCAAAAAAATACATATTTAAAATAATAAATTTATTTATCGTTGTGATTTATTAATATTATTTAATTTGATCTATTAATTAAGTTTTAACCTCAAATTATATTGTATGAAATGAACAAATTAATTAGGTCAGATAGTTTGATCTGATTTTTATAACACTAATCAACGGTTAAATAAAATAAATATTAAAATATAAATAATAATAATAAATAAAATTTTATTATATTATTTTAAATAATTTTTTATTTTACATCATATATTATTTTTAATAGTTATTATTTAATATATACAAATCCCAAGATCAAAATTTTTAAAATATAATTAAAATGACATGATCCACAAATAAGCCCCTAGGCTCACATCAATAGCACTGGTTATAGACCCTTTCTCTGTTCACTCATTAAAATATTTATTTTTATTAGCTCCTAAAAATATTGAATTAGGAAAATTTATATAATGATATAAGATTATATATGCAATTACATTTCATTTATATGGCTGTTACACACTGGGAATGCACTCCATATAATTTTTACTTCATATAAATTGGAGAAATCTTTGAACATAATTTGTCAAAGAAGTATGAACTATATTGCACAGATTTCTGAAATAAATAATTTTTTTTTTAAGTTAGCTCAAGATGACAAATTTAGTTTTAAATCAGTCAAATTGAACAAATCAAAGTTTATTTGATTGTTTTTAGTCAAAAATTAAATATCGTAATATGTATTATACCAAAATTGTTGAAATCAAAATTATCTAAACTATCGAAACTACCAAAATTAATACTGCTAATTTACTAACGAAATCAAAACTAAAATTGAGTTTTAAAAGTTGAGCTAGAGTGTTTATACATTTATATAAGATTTATGTGTGTAAGTGCTCAAGTAGAAAATGGGGAGGTGATTATATAAATAAAATTATTGATTGAAGTAACAAGTGTTCGAATAAGTGAGGGTAATTTCACGAGTTATATAGTTCACAAATTTACTTCGAGATGTTCTAAAGTGGGAATTGTTTTTATGAGTACGTGGAATTCTATGAATTTTAACCTATTTAGTTCATGTTTAAATTGGATATAACTATTTTTTTTTTTAAATCAAATAGCTTAAAATCAAATAGCATGAACAAAACATGAGTAGTCAAATTATAAGAATATTTAATTCACAAATTTATAATAATAAATTACTAATTCTTATAATTTTTAATTTTCCCACAAAAAGAATTATGCAAACATGTTCTAAAGAAAGTGTTCGCATGGGTTGTGAGCTACTCTTGACAAATTTTGTTTCTCAATTTTTCTTAAGTTGGACGAATTCCTATAAACCAATGAAAATCTTTTGGGTTATAGTCGATAACATTTGAAAGCGATAAATGTTCACATAAATTGGCATATTATTGACCATGGACTTATAACTCATTATAAAGTGTTCATCCCGATTCATTTGACACCACAATTTTTCTGCCAAGATAGTACACAGATTGGTCGAGTTTATTGAGCTAGCATCAGCAAGTAGTAGAAAGTTTTTTTTTTCCGATGTCAAAGTAGTAGAAAGTTGCATCAATACGTTCATATTTTTTTTCATCACTCAAGTTAAAAAGTTAACATTGATATACAAAGCATAATATTTATTTTTTCTAGTGTTTTATGCACATAATATATAAAATTTTAAGCATTCTATCTATAAATCTCCAAAAACAAATTATATTTTCTATTAAAATTTAATTATTTTACATATTTGACATTGAAAGCTTTAGTATTATATATTATCCACTAAAATCATATTAAAATTACATTTCATGTATAATTTATATCATAAAATTGTAATATATATGTAAAAAATTATAATTTTATATAAGTTTTAGTTGCTAATATACAACATTAAAGATCTGAGTATCAAATATAAAAAATAATTAAATTTTAATAAGCATTTATAATTGACAAAAAAAGGACAATTACATATATAATATCACTTTAAAAAATTATATTTACATATTAATTATATTTCAAGATTTATTTGTGTACGCTGCTCTTTAATCTTCAATATTTACAATAATGACACTATTATTATTATCATAATTAAATTATGATTAATCAAACTCAAATATTCATAATAGAGATTGGCGATGACAATGAATAATACTCAGTAGCAAATAGCAAGTGACATGGCCATTGATAATAGTCGATAGCATGGTTATAGGATATGACCAATCGATGGCGATGACTAACATATGGATGCTGACAATGACAAAATTATCAAAGTCAGGTACCCGACAAGATATTCGTGGGACAGTGTTTGATCAATGGCATTTTACATATGAATATTTTACTTATTTATAATGTAAATTAATTTGGAGGTATATATATATATATATATCATGAGGAAATAAAAGTAAATAAATTTAGATGAGTGATAAATATGTTAATAAAATTTTGAAGAATAATGTATATGTAATTTTCTACTTAAGCTTCATGGCCCACGAGTTGGACGGTTGGACATAAAGTGGTGACTCGCTCTCTCCATTTTCCCGTGGTTGAACAGCGAGTGCCCGGAGGAGCTACGGGAGGCGGCCGCAGGACTCATCTTCGCCGCATCGCGGTGCGGGGAGCTGCCGGAGGTACGGGAGGTCCGGCGCATCTTCTCGTCCAGATTCGGCAAGGAGTTCATCGCCGCCGCCACGGAGCTGCGCAATAACTGTGGAATCAATCTAAAGGTTTTTATTTAGATTCAATGAACTCCGGCGAGGCTTACAAATCGATTCGTTGGTTCCTTGCAGATGGTTCAGAAGCTCTCCACCAGGCAGCCAAGCTTGGAAATCAGAGCGAAAGTGACGAAGGAGATCGCCATGGAGAGAGGAATCAGGTTTGAACTCATCGGATCTTTTTCAGAGGATTCAGAGGTTATGAAATCTACCCGTTACTCAGATTCCTGGAAGAGGAACAGAGAAGATGAAATCTAATTCGTGTGTGTTTACAGATAGATCAGAATTCAATCCAGCAAACTGATTCGGTGACGATGAACCAAGAGAAGTTCAGGGATGTGGGAAGTGCAGCTCAGGCGGCATTCGAGTCAGCGACGTGTGCGGCGGCTGCAGCCAAGGCTGCGGTGGAGCTCCTCCGTTCGGAATCGGAGGGCCAGCTCGAACACCTGGTGGGGAACGCTGAATCGACGACAAAGAAGAAACCCATTCAGAAGGGATCAGGGAATGGCTGTCACTCCCCTTTATCCGCGAGCTCCAGCTCTGACAGCAACGGCTTTTCGTTGGAGAGGGAGAAGAAGGAGGGGGGTCTGTTTGATGGGAGTGAGAGTGACATGGAGAAGAAGAATGCTGCTGGAGATGAAGAGGATGTTCACATGGAGATGGAATCACCAGAACAGGAGGATCAGGGATCCAGTAGGGTTTGCCCAGCTCCTATGCAGAGCTTCTTAGCTGCTGATAATGCCCTTGTGAGGAGCAATCCTTCCTCTGTTAGAACACGAAGATGAGAAAAATTATTAGGTTCGGCCAGCTAACAAGTGAACACCATGGTAGAGCCCACTATTGATGTGACATCCCCTATTAACCTGCCGAACCCAATAACTACTCTGAAGACGATAAGGACATGAGAAATCTAAAAGGTTGAGCCTAACTAAGAGAGAACTTTTAACTTGATAGATTTGTAAAACTCGATCCTATCTAAGAGATAACCTTAAATGTTCTTTGAGTTTGCAATTACTTGAGAGGATAAACTTGGTCCAGTAGAAATGTACCCATATGATGCATCACTTGTCTTTTATTATGTTCATCGCTTACTCTATATTACGATATAATAAGTGTTTACACAATGTTTCACGGTTGCATTATTGCGATCCATGTGACACCTAAGTTAAATTGCTTCGAGTTGATGTTGAATCTCCCCAATCCCAGCCGAGCTTACGTTTGATTGAACCAACCCAAGGTGAAGTCTCAAGGCACAAATCTGGCTTAGTCAAAGACCCCATAAATCAAATATCAAAAAAGAAAAAGAAAAAGAAAAGACCACATAAATCACAATATTTCACACAGAGCATTTGAGAAATTAAGATGGTGTCGATTCGAATCAAGACCCAGTACTAAAGTGGCTCCCTCCAATTGGGTGGAGTGTCTTGAAGATGAGATTGAAGATAATGACAATGAGAGAGAGAAGAAGCTTTCTATAGAACATTTTCATAAATAAAGATGCAAAACAAGATGAGCATCACTGAGAGACCAGTAGGCCGGAATGTTTGAATCTCCATAGAAATTGTAGAGATTAGTGCAAAAGAAAAACAGTGCTAGAACCTATTCTAACAATCTCAGCAAGAAGGCTACACACATGCCTAATATGCACAGCAAAAAATAAGCCCAAAGCTTGTGACCAATGTACATCTTCTACCTGAAATCAGACAAACTTACTTTGTTCCAAGTGAGCTCAGAGCGGCCTTAATATGCTGAACTGTGGCACCAATTAAGTGGTTCACCGTTGCGACTGACTCAAGGTTCAACTTTGCAGATGGCAAGCTGCTCACCATGATCTGAAATGCAATTGTAAGCACCGAGCCTGAGGATCCTCCCATCGGATTTGAACTGGACGATGCATGGCTGCCAAAGCTTGGCCTGCCATCAGGCAGCACGACGAATCCCGATGGCAGGAGGGGGATGAAAGATGGGTCCTCTCCGCTCATGGCTATGTTGATGGATGTTGGGTCAATTGATACGTATACAATGAGAGAACCCGAAGGGTCAGTGCAGCTCTCTTGTAGAATCAGCATGTTGCTCTCATTCAGATTGGAAGGATTCATTGCAGCCTAACACAAATGAAACAGCACCAAGTTGAGTTCTAGGATGACAACTAAAGACGTGTGGGGTCATGATTTGGAACTTTACGCGAAAGAGGGAGATGCAGTTCCCTGGGTGTTGGCCATTGGCGATGCGGGTGACCTCCCGAACTGCCTTGCCATTGGATAGAACATCCCACTGCATCGAAAAAGAGAGACATTATTGAATGATTCAGAATTCTAATTGTTCTTGAACAATTGGCATGAATGTTAATATTATAACCTGAACACGAGAGCGCTCATCTCGTAAGAAGCTGAAAACTGCTTGAGGGGAGAATGGTAGCCATATTGAGGTTGCGGCGCTAAGGAAGACACCGTTTGGTTGGCCAGGGTCTGAGCATTTGTGGACAGTAACCCGAATCCCTACGTCATTGAGTCCAGTGGGTGCAGACCAGCGGTGGCCACTGGATGAGCCTAGGGTGGAGCAGAAGCTGCTTACCATTCTCTGAGAAAGCCTCATCATGCTCCTCTTGCCCTCAGATGTAGGAACGACTAACAAATCATGATATTGCAAAAAATGTAAGTTCATGAATCCTGAGACAAAAAACAAAGCTGAAGTTATCATCATCATCAATCTCGGTCAGCTCTATGAATATTTCTTCACTATGCAATACTGTTATTGACGCATTGTGTGATTGTAGTTTTAGTTTATGTGATTTGGCATAATTAGTAATAAAGTAACTTTCAGCCTCCTTTTTTTCCTTAATTTTTCCACAATAACATTTTCTTCTCAGCCGAAAACAACTGATTCTATTTTCTGTGATCCTATGTTTGATAGATATTTCAAAATCGCATCCATCGCATCTTGGAAGATGATTACTAACTTAATTAATTCACAAATTTGAAGACAGTATACTCACTATAGTGCATTACCTCCCCCAAGATCCCTAGGAGAATCTCCAGTCACCGTTAGGCATGCAATTCTCTCGCACATTCTTTGTAGAGTGGCCACCCATCTCTGTGCTCCAAAGGCTATCCCGCTGTCAACTAGATCATGATAAAGCTGGTGGGTTACATTCTTCTCTTCAATCTCCATGAGCTCTACCCACACAATCTAATTGTTACAAGATAAATCGATAGTTACGGGAATCAAAATAGAAGAAATATACCCATAGATCAAATAAAAAGATACCTTAGAATAGCCATTTGGCATGTCCTGGATCAAACTACCAGAAGGGAGCCGATGCTTTCGACTATATGAAAGCTGGCTATCTTTCGGAAAATCAACAGAGACATCTGTAATCACCCATAAATCCTGCTCAATCTGTTGGCAATATCGTAGGAAGCAGAACTCACGCGAAGGAACTACTGGAGAAAGTCCCAAGAATTCACTATACATCTGCATAAATGTGAAGAAATGCCAAAAAGCAATCACAGAAAAGAAAGTTTGTTATTATCATTATTGTCATCATCATCTACAGACTTATATAAACTTTATGGTTGGATTCATCAGGTGGTCACCTCTAATCAAAATCACTACAAACAATAACCCTCTTTTATTTCCCTTTCCATTCATTGAAATAAATAGGGGTATGCAATAATACCTGAAGAATTGAAAATCACTAACCAAACCAAGTTAGTTATAATTCTTAAAATATTTAGAACCGATTATATAGTTCAGTTCTTAGGTCGATGTATAAGCATAACAGAACTGAACTGACTCGATTTAGATGAGTGATGAAATACAAAACCCTATAGTATTTCTGCTAATCACCCTAATTTAATTTTTTTACAATTCTATTCTAATATCTTTCTGTCATTATTTTCAATTTTTATTCTACTTTTTATATGATTTTCCCCCCACCCATTTTCTTTAAGTTCTTGTTGCTATGATTACACGGATGGTTATTTAGAATATTTGTGCTGCTTGTTTCTTTGCCAAAATTAATCAAATAAGTACTTATAAAAAAATTAATCAAATAAAAGGAGCCAATTTATATCCATGGGCTCGAGAAAGAGGAAGGATGGGAGGTGGGTTAATTAATGAAAATTAGATCATAGCTCCAAATTTATTTTAATTAAAGACTATTGCAATTGGGTGGCCGAGTCTGAGTGGAACTGGCTCTCCCATGAATATCAAGACTGAATATTCTGAGGACACTTGTGAATCTCATTTTGAGATCTTAAACTAAGTATCATATTTTGGTCCAGTCTGAGTGTAACTGGCTCTCCCATGAATATCAAGACTGAATATTCTAAGGACACTTGTGAAATCTCATTTTGAGATCTTAAACTAAGTATCATATTTTGGTGTTTCATTTTTTTAAAATTCATGATTAAATTTTTAATTGTACATGTGTTCTATTACCTCAATTTGGATTGCTCTTACACTTTATCAAGCTCTACCATGCACATTATCACTCATTAAAAAAAAACTTTCTAAACTGAAAAATTCTTATTATGATTTTACTATGAGATTTATACCTCACATTAAAGATTGTTCATTAGACCCAGACCCGAACTCGGACCCCGGACTTGATCTGACTCCAACGATTCTGGTCTAAGTCGGCTCCATTTGTGCATAGGTCAGATTCGGTTCCATATATAGTGGAATAGACTTGGCTTGGGTTGGGATATGATAGGTAAGAAATCGACCTGACCTATGCACACCACCTAAAATAAATACGGATAAATGCACTTTGGTCTCTTAGTTTTGAGTCTCAAAGCACTTTATTCCATCAGTTTTTGGAAACCCTCAATTCAATCTGGATTTGAAGGATTTGGGTCCTTCTAGAAGAAAATATTAGTTTCTTGTTCGATACATTTATAATAGACAATATTAAAATGAGGATGTTTTACCACTCAAATGATGGGTATCTATAACTATTTCCATTAGAAGAACCTAAATGCCATGCTGGCAGACTAAGGTGCATTTTACCTAATAAATAAATCAAGAAAGAACAGCATAAAGTTAATGCAATTTGTTTTGATCTATCTACTTACAGAAACTGTAATTTTTCTGTTAGGACCTAAATGCTGAAAACCATTAAACTTGAGAAACCATATAGAAGATTTCAGAAAAATGTGGGACCAACATACTACGAACCTCATAGTTGACAAACCAAAGTGCATTTTACTCAATAAATAAGGAAGGAAACTCCAGTTTAGGTAATTTTTTCTTACCAATAATAAGGCTCCACTCCTACTTCCATCCATACCAGGCATAAGGACTTCAATAGTCCTTGCATTTGACACAATTGTGGGAAAAAGCTCCATCCATTTTTCCTTCAGTAAGTACATTCAAAGTGAGTCCAATCTCTGTTTTTGAATAAGATCATTTGTAAAACATACATCAGAGCAAGATATCTCACTGAGTTCATAAACATGTCAACCAAATGTAAGGAACTCATCATCACATCCCCCGAGTCCCTTGAGGTCTCTATTCGGGTATCAGGTGACCTGAACTGATGAACTGGCCTCGAGAAAATCTTCTCATAGGTTTCAAGATTTAGCATCTCCCTTCCTTCACTCCCAAATCTTGTCCAAAGAGGCTCATCAGTCTGAGCAAGCCGGATCAGCTCCTCCATAGCTTGGGTTGCCAGCTCTATCATCATCTGTTTCTCAGTCTCAGAAATGGCTGAGAATGGGA
Organism: Apostasia ramifera; assembly: GCA_019297695.1. Lineage (NCBI taxonomy): Eukaryota > Viridiplantae > Streptophyta > Magnoliopsida > Asparagales > Orchidaceae > Apostasia > Apostasia ramifera. Next base: position 39,203 of record JAEMOT010002502.1, on the reverse strand, counting down.
ATGTCATCGATGAAGAAGGGCCAATACCAATTAGATCAACATCAACGGAAGGGGTGAACCCAGTGCTTCCATAGCTACCGACAGTGAGATCAAGTGAAGAACCTGATAATGTTTGAATTGGAGGAAGTTGTGTGACAGGCCTTCCTAGATACTTGGATGTGATCGTCGAGACCCGATCAAGCTGAGTTTATAGAGAGATTTGATTATGCTAAAGTAAGCAAAGGATAAGATTTTCTTCTTACATATAAATGGTGATATATTCACAAGCTCCGGCAATAAAGTGTGCTTCCAGGTAAATGTAAATTAAAAAAAAAAATTCAACATTAGCAAAAAGCTCTTGAACATGTTGTACTCCAAATCTGAATATTTAGTTGTTTGCAATCCACCAATTAAGTAGAGGAGCGATGATGCTCAAACAGAGTAATGTGCAAGCTAACAACAATTTCGTTTGACCAATACCCAGTACCAATCAACAAAAATTATCAGTTACTGGAAAAGAATGGCTCAAAGAATATTGAAACAAATTATCAAAAAGATAAACAATTGGAACGGTTAGAGTTCTTCAAATAGGAAAGTAAAATGATGAATAGGGCTGGCAATTTTGCATGTAGTCAAATTTAAAATTAACAGGATTTTCTTCTCATACAATATAAACTAACTTGAAATGGAATCAATGCAACACAAAATCAACTCGACATGTGCATAAGCATAAACCTTTTAAGCTTTTACAAAGTACAAGGTATTTAATATGTATTAACGCCATTTGCAATATAACACAAGACACATGCATGCACACACAGATGCAGACAGATATATGCGTGCGTGTGTGCGTGTGTGCGTCCTCTGTGCGTGTGAATCAATGCAATACAAAATCAACTCAACATGTGCATAAGCATAGAACTTTTAAGCTTTTACAATGTACTGTGTGTACATGTGAGCATAGAACTTTTAATCTTTTACAATGTACTATGCGCGCGCGCATGTGTTTATGCATAGAATCTTTTAAGTTTTTACAATGTAGTGTGTGTGTGTGTGTGCAAATACATCACTAACATAAGAAATGAAGCTGATAGCTCAGCTCATGTCAAGTCAAATAGTGATTCAAAATTGAATAAATTTTAAATGCCTCGAACCAAAGTCCATCTCAAAATCACAAACTTTGATTTGGAGATAAGGACAATTGACTCAATTGCCATTTTGGTCAAAGAAACAACTCAGAAACTTTGTAGAAGAAACATCATTGGTGAGGAAAACAATAGTCAAAAACTTCAAAATTTCCAGCTAAAACCTTCGACCATAATTTGGAAGAGTAAAACGTGAAAACACTCTTCGAGGATGTTGTACAACTTAAAGATAGATGCATATGCGGTTTTACCTGAGAAGATGAAGATCTCATAATTGCCACATGCCTGACAACTTAGTTTGATATGGGATTTGGTTTTAGGTGGCTCTATGAGGTAACTCATCAAAGAGTTACATGGTCTTCACCAAAAACTACCTAGGTGAAAATGAGAAATATTTGTGTTCTTTTTCTTCTTTTTTTGATGACAATGATGAAACTCAGAACACTGGACATCTCTCCTTAGATCTTCTACACTGGATTTCTAATCTCAACAAAAGATTTTTTGATGCTCTTTCAATAGACTTCTAAGTTTACTCTAGTAGAGCCTCCCTTCAGTAGCATCAGTAGCATCAACTATACACGTTTTTCTCTTTCCCTTTTATGAGTAAAGAGAGGAGCAACATTTTGCCTTGGTGAATTACTGAGAATGCCCTACACGTTGACAAGCTTCAAGATAGCCTTCCACCATTTGTTGGTATCTTTGACCTCTAGCGCCAATTCAATGCTCTTAAGTTCGCCTACATTAACAAGATTTATAAACTCATCAGTGGGATACCTCGTCAAAGGACTTCATGTGGTCCTTTACCTCCTTGGGCCTTCTTCCTCAGGCATAGTCAAAGACGCGTCCTTGAAGACTTTCTCATCTTCATCTTGCTCACCTCCTCATTCAATGGTTTCTTGAACTACAACTCCAAGTTCCAGCTCCCCCATCAACTAAAGCAATTCTTTGCCATATTTAGTGAAGAACAACAAGAATTGTGCCTCCTTCCTTCCGCCTTAATGTCTTCAAAAGTTTGCTCTTCAATAAAGATCACATCACAACTTTGGAAGACATTTTTCTCTTTCAAGTCCTATAATTTATATCAAATTCTCCATCTTTGTATCCAAGGAACATATACTTTCTTAAATTGGCATCTAAGTTCACCTTTTCATCCTTGGGCACATGGCTGAGGGCTCGACACCCTAACTCATGTAAGTGTTTGAAAGAAAAATCGTTCCTTCTTCATACCTTCTTGGAGAACTCTACACCTAAAAGCACATTGGATGATTGATGAGATACACTTCTGTTATAAGTGCCTCAACAGGATGGTATGCATGCGACAATAAACTATGGACACTTTGACTAAGGTCTGCTTCATCCTTGCTACGTATTATAAATAAATAGAATTGAATAGAATAATAGGTTTGCTCATATAACTCTTATATTATACTTGTACCAAAACTATAAATAAATTATGATGAGGTGGAAACAATAATTCCTCCGCACATTTTTCACATAATAATAGAGCCTTCGTAACCCTAATCTCTCCTCGCACTGCCCCTTGCCCGTGTCCCATGAGATCAAGTCCACACTTGTTTGCAAACTCGGTCTGCGCTACTCATCACGCCAGCTCGACAACGCGTGCGCCCACGCTCGCTCGCTTGTCAACACCTGCGCCTACTTGCCCGTGTTAGACAAGGTCAAGTCCACAACCATTCACAGCACTTGCTCCCACACCCACACTTGAGCTATCCTCGACCATGTATTGCCTGCTCATCTGCGTCTGTGCTGACCTCACGTGCGTACAGCTTTCTCCCGTTCGTAGCGCTGTCCTCCGCTACGATGAAGAGGAATGAGGCTTGGGTTGGTCTCGCTGAGTTATCTTTTACCCCAGTGAAGAGAATGAGACCTTGATTAGCCTCATTCACTCTCAAGTTATCCTCTACTCTCAATTGCCTCTGCTATGAACTGACCGGTCATGTGTCGATGTATTAAGGTTTCTTTTCAATTCAAGCATATTGAAACTTCAATAAGCTTCGCTTCTAGAAGTTGTTGCACAAATGTTAGTTGAGTTTTCAGAGCTTTAGGCTTTGTTTGGTTGGAGGCCATGGCAGCCATAGCCAAAACGGCCTCCAAAGTTTTTTAATAAAAAAATAGCTATGAAAAATTATAACTTTTTTGATATGTGTATTGAAAATTATGCAGGATGTGATATAAAGTAAATTTTTTTGTATTAAAATTTGTATATTGAGGATGAAAAATAATTTTTTATTTTATGTTAATTTTTTTAAAAGTTGGAGGCTATTTTAGTCATGATCATGACAAAAATGACCTCCAACCAAACAGAGCTTTAATTTTATCCTCATTCCTATTCAATATATTTCAGTTTCAAGTTCAAAGATCCCTACAAATACTGAGAGTGTGCAAAATACACTAAGAGTAGTGATACCATTAGTGATCTCAACTTCCACAAAGTTAGTAGACCAAGCTTTGCTGGGTTACTCTACCCTACTTACAATTCTGGAAGAAGAATGTGCATAAAAGTTTGTATGAGCAAAAGATTAGGTGCCCATTAACAGATGATCCGCCCCCTGAAAGGTTGAAACAGATCTTACATATAAAAAGTAGTATGCGACAGATTGTCATATCTACAGCCAACTTCTAAATTCTATTGATGTATTAGTTCAAAACATAGCGGCTAGCAGTGATACAATTAAGGAACTTTGATTTACAAGAAATATACTCCCTCAATAATTTCTCAAGGAGTATGAGAGGGATCTCCATCCTAATCAACCCGAGCCTCTTCAGAAGTTCTATAAGGAGTACAAGGATTTGCTGATTAGCATGATAAGTTGACTCATTATCCTATAGATCATACTCAGTTTTTGAAGTAGAGCAACCAGCACTAGTGATTTTCTATTTGAATGGTCTAAGGTCGAAGTATAAGACAGTAAGGTTACATATTTTGACTAGTGATAGTGTGCCTAACCTAAGGGAGGTGCACAAGAAAGACTTCAAATGTACTATTAAGTAAGAAAGCAAGATCAATCTCACACCTGAGTCTTCTGAAAGAGTAGCTATAATGTTCTATGTAACTCATGGAGGTAGACGTGGAGGCCATTGTGGTAGCAGAGGTACAGGGCGAGGGCAAGAAAGGGGTGGCAAGATGGGTTGGCGAGTAGGATTTGACTCGAATCCGAATTTGACAGGACCCGAATAGCTCAACTCGAATCCGACCCAATTATTAAACAAGTCAAGATCAATAACTTGAATCTGACCTAATTAATAAATGAGTCGAGTCAACCTGCTAACCAAACCTATTTATAAAACAAATATTTATAAATGGGTAACTCAAATCTAACTTGACTTGATTATGTATAACTTGAACTCAACTTATTTAATAAATAGGTCAAAATTTATGACCCCTATCCGAAATTTCTAAGTCAGGTTTGGTCAGGTCATATATTGCCACCCCTAACTCATACAAGCAACTACTATAAGATTTAAGATCATCTTCAATACTACTGCAAGAAATGGTTAGTGAATCAAAGCAACCAACCACCAATTCGCACTTCAATGATGCTGCTATTGAGTTTTCAACTACAATCGTAGACAAGAAGACTGCGACTATGAATCTTGAAAAGGTATGAAAGGTTTATAAAATTTAAGGCATGTGGCAAAGCCGCCTCCACTTCTCAAGCCTCAGTTGTCCAGACTGACATCTCTTTTATTGTTGTTCTTCTCTCATCCTAGGTGACTGATCAGATGCGGGTGAGCATATGATGGGAAACAAAGGTATAATCATTGACTATCAATCCTCTAATTTACAATATTATTGTAGCGAATAATTCTACTTTAAAGGTTTGTGCAAGTAGGTCTACACGCCCCACTTTAGGCATTTCTTTACAATTTAAACTATATACACCTAAGATGTCATTTAATTTACTATCAATTAGTCACATTACAAAAAATTTGAATTGCTCAGTAATATTCTTTCCTAACTATTGTGCTTTTCAAGATCTTTCGACACAGAAGACTATCACTAAAGCAGAGGGCATCTATTAGCTTAATTCCTCTGTTCGACTAGCTTGGCTACTTCAGTGACTAAAATTCTTAAGATCCATAAGTGCCAAGACCACTCATCTTTAGCTACCTTGAAACTATTATTTTCTCATTTTAGTTTTTTTTTGGTATTAGATTGCTAATCTTTTTTAGTATGCAAATAATTCTTATGTTTTACTTATATTTAGTGTCAGTCTAATGACAATTTTTTCCATTTTGACTTCTTCATTTTGATGTTTGGTAACCTTGCTCCATGTCATGCTGATTATCGATAATATGTTTTGTTTGTGGATGACTATATTTGCATGATATTTGTCTATTTAATAAAAAATCAATCTGAGTTATTTTCCATCTTCACTGAGTTTTATTCTATTGTTCTAACTTAGTTTGGAAAGAAAATTTATGTTTTACAATCCGATCAAGAAAGTGAATATTTACTTCATTCCAATAATTTCTTCATTAGCATGAAATTTTTCATCAGTTGTCTTGTGCTTGAACTCTTCAACAAAAAAGTGTTGTCAAACGCAAAAATCAACACCTTACAGAAACTGCAAAAGCTTTGTTCTTCCAAATGAATGATTTGAAAATATTCTGAAGTGAAGCAGTTCTTACTAATTATTTTCTGATAAATCACATGCCTTTAACCACTCTTAAAGGTAAAACACCTCAATTTGTTTTTGACAAGTGCTTGTTTGGCTTATTCACTAAGCTATTTGGTTGTATCCGCTATGTTTATGATGATCGTCCTTCAAAACTTGATTCTTATACCTTGAAATGCATTTTCTTAGCTATTCTAAAATTTTTAAGAGGTATAATGTTATTCCCCCTCTCTAGGTCACATTACTGTCGCTCATGATGTGCCCATTATTAAGACAACCATTTTTTATAAAAGATCTTACTATAGTCTTATCTAGTGCATCTGATTCTTCAAACCCTCGTGATTAGATCCTTATTCATGATAATCCCTTTACATATAAGCATAGACCTGAAGATTCAAGAGCTAACTCGCTTGAGCATGATTTTACTCATATGTTCTCTACAAAGTCAGTTTTACTGTTGACTGATCCAGGTGATGACAATTTGCCTATTACTATTAGGAAAAACTATTGGACTTGTCATGATCACTCATTGTTGTACATCATTATACGGGACTATCTACGAGCTTGTAGTCCATTATTGCTACTTTATTATCCTCATTCTCTATAACTTTACTATCCTCATTATCTATAGCCTTACAGCATAAAAGTTGGTTCTAAGTCATGATTGAGAAGAAGCACACTTGGGATTTAGTTAATCCTTTCTCAAGGAAAACAAGCTATTGACTATAGATGAGTGTATACAGTAAAAGTTCTTCCTAATGGTATAATGACATGCCTCAAGGCTAGATTAGTAGAAAAAAGTTATGCTTAGACATATGGTATAAACTATTTTGAGACTTTTATTTGTCACAAAGATGACTTCTGTCAAACTATTTCTCTCACTAGCTATTACATATTCTTAGCCACTTTGTCAATTAAAATCAAGAATGTGTTTTTGCATGGTGAATTGGATGGAGATGTAGACATATGGAGCATCCACCTAAGTTTACTACAAGAGGGAAAAGTGTGTCTTCTTCAATCTCCATATGATTTAAAACAATTTCCTAAAGCTTGGTTTGACAAGTTCGGTCAAGTGGTTGGCCTCAACCAGTCACAAAAGGATCATGCTATATTTTATCATCAATCGTCATAAGGGATTATCTTTTTGATAGTATATGTTGATAACATTATTGTAATCGAAAATGATGTACAGGTTATTGCAACTTACGAAATTTCTTGCCAACAACTTTGAGACAAAAGATTTAGGAGAGTTGCGCTACATCCTTGGTATTGAGGTAGCTAGAAAGAGGAATAGTATATTGTTATCTTAGTGAAAATATGTGCTTGATATATTGAATGAGACTGACATGATACAATCAAGAGCAGTGAAAACTCCTATGCATCATGGGATTAAGTTGCTTCCCAACCAAGTGGAACTACTTAACCACTTGACATTGCAGTGAGTGTTGTAAGTCGGTTTATGGCGATACCACATAAGCCCCATTGGGATACTGTAATAAGAATTGTGTGGTACTTACAAGGTAGTCCAGGAAAAGGGTTTTACCTTTAGTAGCCATAGACATACTAGACTAAAGTATTACACTGATGTAGACTAGGAAGGTTGCTCCATTAATAGAAACTTCACCTCTGGTTACTTAGTGTCTGTAGAAAGAAAGATAATTTTATAAAATAACAAAAAATAAGTTGTTGTTGCTCGTAGCAGCATTGAAGCAGAGTATTAGCAGAACAATTGTCGTTGCACTATCTTATGACTAAGTTAGGATTTGCTCTTGACAAACCTAGGTCTATTTGGTGTGATAGTAAATCTGCTATTCACATAGCATCTAATCCCATCTTTCATGAACGAAATAAGTAGATTGAGATCGATTGTCACTTTTTTTGCCTAGAACTTTAAAAGAAAACAATTGATTTGTGTCACGTTCGTACTGAAAAGCAATCAGCAGATATATTTACCAAATCTCTCAATGGTCCTAAGTTACATATATTTGTAACAAGCTAAATATAATTGATATATATATGCCTTAGCACGAGGAGGGGTGTTATGTATTATGAATATGTAAATTTGGATAGCATAACAAACAAAACCCATATAACTCTTGTATTATATTTGTATCATAACTATAAATAGATTATGGTGAGATGAAAACCCAATTCATTCACTCATCTTTCACAATCCTCCCTGTGATGCCATTCTGAGGCGAATTCTTTAGCACAATCCTTTTATGTCGAATATCCTAAGCTCAACAATGCTAGTTAGGGCTCCCATGTATTTGCAAAAACATTGTAAATGAGCACACATTTCAGACTTGATGTAGGGGCATTTTGTTCATAGACAAGCATATCGATACAATCTTTAAATTCGAGCAAAGATCGACTTATCGTGTAATTATTTTATTTATTTGAGTTGTTTGCATTTGAAATTATATAAATTAAGTCAAATGAGTCAGTTGAACATTATCTCGTGTTAATGAAAATATCCACTTTGGTGTCCTGCAAGTCTGTTAATCATTGAGTCATTTAAGTTCAGTTTGAGTAGCTTTCTTCCGTGACTCACCGAAGAGTTATAGTGGTATTCACTTAAGACTACCCAGGTCAAAATACAAAGTACCTTTGTTCTTCTTTTGCCGACAGAGTCTCCCCTCAGAAGCATTAACAACACCCGCACACCACTCATCTCTTTCCCTTTTATAGGCAATGAGAGGAGCAATAGTTTATCCAAGTGAATTGCTGAGAACAACTTGCACAACACTATCTAGACTATAGACACTCCTCTTGGCAGTTTGGTTATAGGCTAACGTGACCACTATTCCACAATGACTTAGTAGGTTGACATGGTCACTCGCCATAACTATCTGAGATTCTCTCATTTCTAGGAGACTTGTGCAACTCAATTGAAGAAACCCTTCTAAAGAAATAGTCAAACAAATAGCTTCTATCGGACCAGAGAACTCTTTTTTTTAGCAAGCATACTAGAGAATTCTAATTCTCAATGTTTCTTATTCACTAAGTTATCTTAGACGCAATTGTCATGCCTTGTCTTGGTTATCATGTTTCGCTTGCTCGGGTTTTGCCCCTCGGTAGAAACCAAAAATTAATTTGATCAATGTGTACCAAACATCGAGTTCACCAGCCTTGACATAGTTCATCAAGTTATGCAATTGAATTTTTTGCAAACTCTTTCTTTGACTCCTTGTCGAAGAAACTCTAACTCACGTAGATTAGACAACATTGGTTCAAACCTCCGTCAAGGAGGTTCCAACTTCCAATGATCGTCGAAACTTCAATGGTGCTCTTCAATGATGACCTTCTCAACCATCCTCATAATGAGGGATTCACTACATCAATCTCAACTCAATGCCTGACCAATGTTACTCCAGCATTAAAGCCGAGCTCATTGTTCAGTTGTGATTAACTTGCCTTGTTATGTTTTTTATGCAGTAACAAAAACGTTTTAATGGGCATTAAGTAATACATGATTATCCATCTTGCATTATTATCACTTTTTTTGAAACCAAACCTAGTAGTTACTAATCAGGCAATGATAAAACTAAATCTAATAAGATTAATGATACTTATAAACAATCAAAGCAGGAGCAGAACAATCATAAATTAAGAAGCTGCAGAATGCAGTAAACTACTCGAGACAGAGAAGCGGCAGCAAGCTAACAAAACGACGGGCAATTACCTCGTCTTTCAAGCGGGCATTCTCCATGCGCAGTTTCTGTTCATCGAAGTAGGAATCCTCAGAAGCTTGGGGACTCCCGCAAGATGGGCAAATGACGTTTTTCAATGCCTCTCTCATTGCGATGTTCTCGCACCGGATTTTATCGTTTTCAGCACGCAAAGCACAGTTATCGGCCCTCTCATGCTGAGCCTGCAGCACAGTCGGGAAGAAGATGATAAGCAACGAGCAAAAATCGACCGACTCCAGTTTAACAAATCTTTAGAAACAGAAGAAATGGCCTCACCTTCATCTGGGTCCGACGATTCTGGAACCAGAATTTTATTTGGCGAGGTTCTAGACCTAAATCCCGGCTTAGCTGCATCCTCTGCTTCTCGTCCGGGTGCGGGCAGACCTTGAACAGTCTAACCATAGCGAAAATGCCTAATAAGAGCAAGAAAAGCATACGACAGAGATCAGAGAAGATGAGAAGGAAGAAAGGGGATACGCTTCTAGCTCCTGAATCTGGCGAGGGGTATGGCGGTGGTATCTTTTCTTCTTCCTCTGCGAATCTGAAACGTCTTGCTCGTCGCTGGAATCCATCACCTGCGCTCTATCTCCAAAACCCTAGCCGCCGCTATCTCCACACTCCGAAGCAGAGCAATGGCTTCACTCCCTCTCGATTTCTCTCTCTACAAGGTCCGACGAGGGCTAGAGCTCTTCTCGTCCACCTCCAGCTCCCCTGCCTCGCTCGCTGCTCCCCTCCACCTGAATCTGATGAGGCCGTGGCTTCCTCCAGTAACCGAATGCGCCGCGGCCGCGTCGCAGATATCGGCGGCAATCTGGGCCGATTCTCCCCCAACATCCCCCTCTTATTAAGCTCGGATTAATTTCCGGTCTGCTCCGAATTTATTTCCTCGCACTCCTCCACAACTCCCCCCACTCTCTCTCTCTCTCCTCCCTGGCGAGCCTCGCTCTGCTTCCTTCTTCTCCGAGAGAGGCGAGAGTAATGAGAGGTAACCGACGCGATTTAAAGCCCAACTTTTCATTTGAATTCTCTCTCTCTCTCTCTCTCTCTCTCTCTCTTCTTGGGCTCGGTGATCTTGACGCGAGAATAAAAAATAATAATTTAATTTAATTTAAACTAATTAAAATATATTAAATTTTGAATTGATTTTTGAGTTGCATGTGAAGTCCATAGCCGAATAGAGGGAAAAATAATTGTCAGTGATTTTTCAAAAATATGAATCATTAGAATAAAATATAATTTTAAATAAATTTTTAGATCGATAAATAGTGTTGAAAGAAAAATTTAAAAAAAAATTATTTCACATTAAAAATAAAAAAATTCATTAATTATATAATTAAATAATATGATTCTAAAATATGAGAATATTTTTTAAGCAAAACTATAAGACTAATGATAAAAAACTACATAGTAAATTACTTGAATCAGAATAATATTGAAATTGGTAACCTCCTAAGGATCAAGTAATATAATTCCCTAAAATTAAAACAAATAATACATATATATTTGAATTACGAGATATTACATTACACCTAATTAAATTGTTAGTCATATTTTATATATTTAATGTATATTAAAATTATATTATTATAAATTTATTTTATATATATTGACAATTTAATTCATTTAAATAAATCATTACTATTTTTATGTGTAAAATAACATAACTATATAATAAAATTATTTAATATATTTAATTATATATATATATATTGAATCGATTACAATTTAAATTAATTTCATCTCAATCAAATTTATTTTGAAACATAAAAAAATATTGTCAATTTAAAATTAAGTAAAATACAATATATTAAGATTCGAACTAAATCGTCAGCTCTACAAGTGATTCATGTTCGGCCTGGGACCTGAAAGATATTTTGAATCTATTTCTACAGGAGGATGATTCAATTTTATTTGATTCTAATTCTGCTATTGGATGATTATATTTTTGTGATCGATTTTTATTTTTATGAATATATCAAAATACGATTCTATTTCTATAATCGGTTCTATTTAACTCGAGTTGGACTCTTATAAGTACAATAGAATTACCTAAGCTTTTATTAAAAAAAAATAGTAATCTTGTAAGAAATATTGGTATATTTCAAATTTACAATGAATATTTAATTCAGAAACTGGTCAGCTAAAGGGGTTGACTAATTTAATATCAACTTAATATTATATCATATTATTTAAATATTTTAATATTTATATATTTTTTTTAAATAATAATTTTTTAAATTTTTATAATATTTCATAAAATAATTTTAAATTTTTAATTAAATATCAAACATAAATCAATCAAAGAATGGGAGTGCAAAGGCTAAATCCTCTACATTATGTAGGGTTGTTACTAATTCGATTTTGAGCTGAGCCAATATCGGCTCGAAATCGGATTAATCACATTTTGATTGACTTGAAATCGACTTGAGCTCGATTGGGTTCGACTTCGAGCTGGCTCGAGTCCATTTCAATAGACCTCGAGCTGATTTTGATTCAAGTCTCAATTTTTTTTTAGCCGATCTCGAGCTGGATAAGATCAACTCGATCCGACTCGAGATCGGCTCAATTAAATAAATAGTATGATGAAGCAAAATTGGAGAATATTTTAGGATTTGAGATAATTAAGATGTGATATTCTATAATCACATTTTTAAAACTCTCGTAGAATATTGAAATTTTTTTTGGAGTCTGATCATGATTTGTTTTCAAATTTGAACTTTTTATGTAAATATTAGGTTCTATTTGGCAAAAATAGGCAATAGTCATGATTAAAAATTATAATTTACTTTTAAAAATTTAAAATTTATTTTATATGAATTTTAATATTAAGTAACCAATGTATCAATCAATTTTATTTTATATTCAAAATAATTTTTAATATAATTAATTTATTTTATTTCATATCATCTATATATACTTTTTTAAATTTATAATTTAATGCCACATTTTTATTGCATTTGTGTGGAATACTCATTGAGACATGGCTTATCACATTAGCTCGGTTAATGTGGCTTAAATTTAATTTAGTTAAAATATAAAATTTAACCACGTCTCTTATTTTTCTATTTTAAAAAATTAAAAACGACATTTCAAAACAACTAAAAGTCCAAAATATAAATATTAAAATTTCAAAATTATATATTAAAGCAAAAATTTAATAATTAAAAATAATTTTATAATATAATAAAAAATAATTAATAAATATTTTTAATTGGGAACAAACTATGATATTTTTACAATCTCATATAGTTAAATTTAAATTTTAAAAAAATTGAGATCAATTTATAATACCATTTCAATCTTAGAGGCACAAATGTAATTTAACCAAAATAAAATATAATTGAAGATATTTTAGGATAATTTACATTAAAGTTACTAAATTTATGACACAATATTATATAAGCTTATAATTTTAAATTTTTAATGTTTAGATTTCCAAATGACATGGTCTTAAATTCAGAGGATTATATTAGGCAGTCAATAATTGAATTAAAATTTATCAAATAAATATAATAATTATTTAATAGAATGCAATGAAAATAAAAAATTTATATAACTTACCTTTGTTGATATTGTCGCTACTATTGTAGATCCCTAAGTGGGTTATAATATATCAAATAATTTATTTTTATAATTTTAGCTATTAAAAAGTTTTTAAATTTTTTTTTTTTACTATTTTTTTATCACTTTTCTCTTTTTCCTCTCTCTTCTCTCTCATTCCCTCGCGTTGCCCGCAAGGTTGCATGCAGATGAGGGCGAGTGCCACCCTCCGCGTGCAACTTGTGAGAAGAGTCGGGAGAGATGTGGAGATTGGGGAGGAGAGAGAGTAGGGGAGAAGAGAAAGTGAGGAGAGAGAAAAGATAAAAATGAAATTTTTAAAAACAATTAATAATAAAAAGTTAAAAAAATTTATTTTATGTATTATATATTACTCACGGACTAATTGTTAAAAATTTGATATTATAGATTTAGTTGATATAATTTAAATTAAGAGACCTGGACGTAATTTACTTTTTTTTTTATAATGTTTTGAAGTTGATGACATAAATGGCACGTGGGAATAAAAAAGAGTGGCGACGTCAGCTCTTCGTCATGCAGCATCGTGCGGCGTATTCCACATCGTAATCCCTTGGATAATTTCACTTTAGTCCTTCAACAGTGACAAATTATTATCCGATCCCTTGTGCCATAGATTTACTTTGTTAGCACCAGTGTTAAACACATAGCAAGCTTGACAGCTCCATCAGCCTAAATGATGCACCTCAGTAGCATGAAGATCAAATCTCGAAGTTAACTTCAATTCTCTCGAGTCTCGAGGTCCAACCCTACAGATCGTCAACAATTTCCTCAATGACTAATACTTGAGGTTGGATGATGATTCGTCAAGAAACTTTTTAAAAAAAAATCAGTCGTGTGAAAGAATAATATTTTTTAAAAAATAACTACTTTTAGGTCCACAAAATAAGAGACTACTTTCAATTTACGTTGAATAAGTAGAGTAAAAATGTCATAAATACTTTATTTATTTTGAAACCTTGGATCCGAAGTCAAATTATCGAATACCATTTTTACTTCATCTTGCATGAATCCTGTAGAAATATCAGAAAATCATCTGAATATGGTGCAAAAAAAAAATTTTAAGATTTTTGGGTAACATATAATTTTGTTCAATGTATAACACACTTATTCACATTAGAAAAAATTATTGTTCAACAATAAAAAGTTATTTTCTTTTTTAGTGACTTAGAATCAAGATCCAGTTGAACCAGATTAAGAAAAAATGATTGATGATAAGAAAAGAGAGATCATTTTATAAATAAGATAAAATAAATGGACTAAAATGCAAAATGAGGAAATTACAAAAGCGAGTACAAGTACTCAAGACTTTATAGTCAACATCCGGAGGTTTGGTTGTTGAAGCCCATTAGCATTGAATGGCAGATGTTTCCCAATTATATCCCCGCTATTTTCTTATATTTCTCATCATAACAAGAAGACCATTGAACGGTGGCGGGATAACGCATGCATATGCAAAATTCAGAGAGCTATTATATCAGCCTAGACATAGAGAAGTTATTGGGTGCGGACAGCGCACCGTCCGGAACCCAATTAGAGGGCGTCACGTATGCCATACAGCTAGGTCCAAGCACACATGACGCCCTCTGATTGGGCGTTCGAACAGTGCACCATCCGCAACCAATAATTTTTCCTAAACACATTCTAATTTTCCTTGGAGAATGATAGAAAATCATAATTTATTTCACGAATTGCATAAATTACCAAAAATAATATTAAGATATTTACATACATATTGCCAAATTTTATTATACTATATCTTATTTTAAATATATATCACCCAATATTTTTATGAAGAACATAACATACAGGTAACATATAAATTTTTTTTATAATTTATAAGTAAACCTCTCATGTATTAATTATAATTTCTTTTTTAATTCTTTTTCTCCAAATACCATAATTTCCGCCCCCCTCTACCACAATGATGCATTTAAACTTGAGATTCCCTAATTTCAAGCAAAATTTCTCCCCAAGATACTCCACTATTAACTACAGATTTACTCCTTCACAATAATTCATTTAGACCTCTTTATTTCGAAATTTTTTTTTAACTCAACACAAATTTTAACTATAAAAATTAACTTTATTACAAATCTAACATAAATACAAATTTTAGAATATTTCACATCTTATGCACTTTTTAATAAAAAATAAAATTTTTAATATTAAATTTAAAAAATAAATAAATTTTTTTTTTATCTAAAAGAAAACTCGAACCAAATGAGGCCTTAAAATATAAGTGATATATGTGAATTTTATTAAGTGAATAGCATCAGGGTTTGCACCACAATGGTCAGCCAAATATTTATTTCTTTGAATATTATATATCAAAAGCCGCCAAAAATTTTAATCATCTAATATAAATGTTAACAAAAACTTTAAAGAGGTCATTTATATGAAAACTTACAAAAAAGACATTGCCCACAAAAAAGGTCAGAAAAATAATCAATACCTCATAATTCCAAATGTCAGAGAACTCATGATTCAAAAATTAAAAAAATTCAAAATGCAACAGAGAGCTATAAACAATTTATCCTAAAAATGATTATTTAAATTATCCCAACAAATACAAACAAACCAACATCAAAGAAAAAAAAATAAAATAAAATACAAATAACCAAACAGAAGTACTTTGGCGATTAAGATGCACGGCTCATTTAGGATGAACTTCATTGCAACTACAACATAACATGAACCAAATGCAAAGTCTGTTTTTAATGACTGACATGAAATTAAATGCAGCTTAAATGCATCATAATGTTCGGCTAACAGGGTTCTTCAATTTTTCTTGAAACTTTGAACACGTCAGCAGAAAATATTTCATAATAAAGCCGCTAAAAAAAAATCTGTTTTTGATATTGGAGCGTTTCAGTGCAGATTGCTCAGTAGTACAAATTACTGAATTTACAAATTATCATAAACAAATAAAAAACATTTATCAACAAGCACAAAGGAGAGCGGCAACGAAGTCGTGATTTTCATCCATACGGAAATATCCTTCGATGTTCCGAAAACTACAGTTTTTTTCAAAGAGGCTATAAAAGAAAAAAAAATACCTCCCAAAAAATAGAATTTAAGAAGCATTGAATTTGTCCAGTTCAGGTTATGGTAGCAGCCGTTTAATGTAAACTTTCTTACAGCATTATAGATCATTCATAACTACTGCCAGCACAAACTAGTAACAGCATTCATATCAACTGGCAGCAACATTAATTAACACCATATCTGCTGCCACAACTATTTATTATTCAAAAAAAAAAAAAAAAGAAGATAGTGAAGACAGCTTTGAGCTACTTACCCAGCTTACCAAGTGCCAACTTATGTTGAGCTATGCAGAGAAATACCTGAGGGTCTGTAAAATTTCAAAAACACACGCAAACTCTTACATAGAAGTTGAAATAAAAAGTAAATCCTCCCATATGCGTAATTAGCAGCAGAGAGTTTTGAGAAATTTCAACAGTCGTGTATATAGATTAATGGATGAAATTGGGTTTATAAGTAAACTTAAAATTATTAGCACAAGAGGAGTAAAGATGGCAACGACATTCTCCGAGAAATTCCTTCTATAGGCCTAGAGTGGAAAAAATAAAGCACATAGCACAACACTAATAAGGGCCTTAATTTAAATAAGCAAAATAAGCAATAGAAAAAAAAATGAACACTCCATCATTTATAGTCTTACCACACATTCATCTTATCATTCTCATTTTGGTATTACTATGTTTTGTTAGAAAGAAGAATAGTATCATGAATGACAACTACATAAATTGTATGACTGGATGTTTACTGCAAATAAAAAGGTTGATATGTCAAACAGTCAAACCGCCATTTTATGCATCTTACTAAACGTTAAAAATTTGAGTGGTTAATAAGTCATTTGATCATCTGTCTGTGATATATGTGTAATTTCCAATAAAAAACACCGACCAAGCCTATATTAAGCTTGAATGAACTCATCTCTAAGTTCTAAGGAAGTAATTTATGCATTCATCCCAAGTCGTTCAATCTTCTATACCTCAAAAGGAAATGTGCTGTATCAAAAACTTTATTTAACAAAATTATCATGCTGAACAAAAGTAATCCATACAATTTGAATAAAAATTTATTTAATAAACAACACAACCACATTTCAAATCAATTACATCTACAGCTTAAAATTATCTCAATGTCTCATCATTTTTATTTTCTCCCTGGGAAAAGGTCTCTAATTTGGACTTTTGATAGCTTTCCAACAATTCCTCCATTGTCATCAAAGAAAATCTACATACTCCTGAAAAATTTAACTAAACTTTTAATTGATCAAAAATTTAACTACATTTCAATTCAATGATAATCAACAACTCGAGTACCTACAACTTAATTGACAAAATCTCATCCTAGAGTTGCCCTTTGTTAAATCTTCAATTTAATCAATGAACTCGCTAGCATTTACGTTTAAGATTATTATTTAGGCATGAGGGAGGGGGGACGCAAGACTAGGGGTGGCAATTTTGGACCCGACCCGTCAACCCGACCTGAACCCGACCTGGTCTAACCGGGTATGGGTCCACCTTAAATGGGTTTGGGTCATAATTGGGTTGACCCGAAAATGACCCGTGTAACAGCACCCGGGTTCGGGTTGGCGGGTCAACCCGAAAATGACCCGCCTTATACCCATTTAAATTATAATAATATTAATAATTTATTCCTAGTGCGCAGCTCGATGCTCCGTGCAGTACGTGACTCCGCTTCCCGCTTCGCTTGTCGGCCACTCGGACCTTAATCCTCCCCTCCGGTCCTCCCAGTCCCAAATCCCAATCCCTAACCCTAAAAATTCATTTTTCATTCTCTCCAATCTCCATCCGAGGCCCCAAGCAGCAAGGCGTGAGTCCGTGACTGCGCGACAACGCGAGCAAGATCGCAGATTCGCAGCCGACCTCGACCCGTCGCAGCCGACGCTGCCGCCTGCCGACCTCGACCTGCCGCAGTCGACGTTGCCGACCTCGACCTGCCGCAGCCGACGCGCATTCTCCGTCATCATTTTGCCCTCGACTTGCGGTCACCGAGCCCTTGTCCGTCCGCGGTCCGCCCACTCCTCCCCGTTTCTGCCTCCACCGTAGATCCGTTAGCCGGCCTTCGGCGGCCGCCGGCTGATTCCACCTCCCCACATCCGCCGGCCTCCTACCTCAGTTAGCCTTCATCTTCTTTGCAGCAAGCATGACACGTCATCGAGAGTTCTGAACGCAACGAAACCTCTCTGATTCGCTCTTTTCTCTACTTTACTCCGAATTTTTCTACTCCCTGTCATTCATTAAGGACTAAAGGTATAGTCTACTCTTTTACTTTATATTTTTTCACTTATATTCTTTCCTGTAAGAATGCATGCTTACAATTTACATGAATACATAATAATATTTATTTTATTTTTGATATCATTTGTCAGATAATTTTATATAGATGGATAATGTGCCACATAATCTGTCATCTGATCGAGTTATTTCTCAGAATGAGATTGAGGTTGAGGCTGTTGAACAGTTTGAGCTTGAGCAACTTAATACCTATTTAGATTCAGCTGATAATAATATGATGGGGGAGGAAATAGAAGAAGTTGAAGAAAATACTACAAGAAATGTGAAACGAAAGAGAAAATTAACTTCTTCGGTTTGGGGATATTTTGAAATCTTGCCATTAGGTGATGATAACAAGCAGAAGTGTAAGTGCAAAAAATGCGGAGCTATATATTGTTGTGCCCCAACTTATGGCACAAAAAATTTGAAAAGGCATATAGAAGCATGTGTTAGAAGAGATACTCGTGAGGTTGGCCAGCTTCTTATTTCTCATGCTAACACATCCATGTCTTTATCAGCTAAATTTGATCCTGAAAAATTTCGTGAGTTATTTACTGCAGCAGTTATAATGCATGAATTGCCATTTCAATTTGGAGAGTATATTGGTATTCAAGCACTTTTGCATTATATTTGCGTCCTGATCTACATATTGTCACACGAAATACTGTTAAATCTGACTGCGAAAAAATGTTTCTAAGAGAAAAAGGGAGAATAAGAAATATGTTGCAAGAAGCACCGGGAAGAATATGTTTGACATCTGACTTGTGGACATCTTTGAAAACGGATGAGTTTATATGTTTAACATCTCATTTTATTGACAAAAATTGGAATTTACAAAAAAGACTACTGAATTTAGTATAATGCCGCCTCCTCATAGAGGTGTATCAATAGCAGAAAAAATTCAGAGTTTTTTGATTGATTGAAAAATTGATGATAGAATCTTTTCAATTACTTTAGATAATGCATCCTCAAATGATACGTGTGTTGAGTTCATGCGAAATTATCTGAATTTGAAAAATGTGCTTTTATCCAATGGAGAATTTTTTCATATTGGATGTTGTGCACACAATATCAATTTGGTTGTTCAAGACGGATTAAAAGAGATTGATGTGGTGGTTGATAAAATTCGTGAAAGCATTAAATATGTGAAAGGATCCCAAGCGAGAAAGCAGAAATTTTTTGAATGTGTTTCTAATTGTTCTCTTAGTGATAAAAGAGGGTTGAGACAAGATGTTCATACAAGATGGAGTTCGACATTTGTTATGCTTGATAGACACTCTCTTTACTATCAGCGTGCTTTTATGCATCTTGAGCTCAGTGATTCAAATTATAGACATTGTCCATCAAGGTATGAATGGGAGAAAGCAAGGAAGATTGGTCTATTTCTTTCTGTGTTTTATGACATAACGTGCATTTTTTCTGGAACAAAGTATCCTACATCAAATTTGTATTTTCCAGCTATATTTCGAGCTTATGTAGCCATTATAGATCAAATGTCAAGTACTGAAGATTACATGAAGCGCATGGCTCAAAATATGTTTTCTAAATTTGAGAAGTATTGATCCAAGTTCTATATGATTTTATCTATTGCTGTGGTGTTAGATCCAAGGCATAAATTAAATCTCATTGATTGGTGTTATAAAAGAGTTTATGGTGAACGGGCTAATGAAGAATTTTTTAAATTGAAAGAGAAATTATTCTGTCTATATCGTCTGTATGGTACCACACCATCTCAGTTTCAGTCAACTTCATCATCTTCATCACATGGAGGTTCACGAATAAATAGAGAAGCTCAAAATACTGATATATCTTTGAGGATGACTGATCCTTTTGAGGTATTTCATTTCATTTTTGTGCATTATTATATTTATATTTGTTCTAACATTTGTTATTTGTAATTTTATTTTTTTGTAGGATTATTATTGTGTTGAGCACGAAGAATCTATTCCACAAAAGTCACAATTAGAATTGTATCTTGATGAGCAAAGGATGGATAAGAAAGCTAATTTAGATATCTTGGCATATTGGAAGTGTAATCAGTACAGGTATCCAGAAGTTGCTTCTATGGCACCTGATATTCTTAGTATTCCAACATCTACTGTCGCATCAGAAAGTACTTTTAGTGGATCTGGAAGAGTGTTTGATCAATATAGAAGCTCTTTAACACCTGATATATTAGAAGTCTTGATGTGTAGTAGAGATTGGTTGTACGGACAACATGGTATACACAACACATTATTTCTATTTAATTTGATTCAATTCTTAAAAGTATTACTTGTTCAATTCTCTTGATTTATTATTGTATTTTTTATGTAGATTCTGCAAAAGAAGCACTAGAGGAGATAACGAAAGTCGTAATGAAGCTTAATGTTAATGAAAGAGACAGTAGCTCTATATGTTCATCTTCAGTGGATGCAAATTGAATTTAATATTTATTTATGTTTTGGGGGAAATAGGCTCTGAGGCTTGAACAATTTTATTCCCATAAATTAGATTTTCAAATTGCATCAAAATATATTTTGGATGATATTTTTTTATTTATAATATTTGCACTGTGGTTAATGTTATGTTTTTATATTTAAGTTAATGTAATGTAATTAGATAAATGTGTTTTTTAATGGAAACAGACCTGCAATTTTGTGAGTTTCCATTGGCCTTTTGACCAGTGCAGTCCTCTCAATGGAGTTAAAGTCCTTTTGGAGCATGAATGACCTTTGGAGCGTAGCTGGTGCTTCCCTCTTAGCTGGTGAGATTGGTCTCAACATAACTGTTCTTGGAGAACTAGTTATCAGTTAACTTCTGAGCTTGAATTTCAAAGATTACCCAATCACATAATACCTTTATCAGTTCATCTGCATTCTTGTGTAGAGTAGTCAATGCATATGATAACACCTAGATGATTTCTTAATTGCTTCTGGGCTTTTGTTTTTCCTGATTTTAACCGTTCTTTAAAAAAAAAATTGCTTGGTTTTCTTGTTAATTATTTGACACTCTGTATTATGTGCATATTAAAATACTTGTTGTTGCATTTGAGCTTAATTAATATGTTGTGCATCTATTGTTCTTGATTTTGGGATTAATTGTTACTTGAAATGAATCTTTTGAATGTTGTGGTATTGATATTAGTGAATTTATATTGTGATTTACAATTTCATGATTTTTTGTTTAAAGTTTATAGACACCTTTTTAACATGTAATATTGCCATAGAAAATGCTGGAATGTGATTATTTTCTTCCTTACATGTTATATGTATTTAGCAAACAAAGAGGGTTACTAAATGTTACATGTTGATGTTTGTTTTTTTGATGTTTGTTATAATATCAAAATATCAATTAAGAAAATAATCACATTCCAGCATCTTCTAATCTTCTATGGCAATGTTACATGTTATATGTATTTTCCTTCACCTATTTAGGTTATTTTGATGTTTGTTATATGTATATGTATTTATCAAAATACTATTTGCCCAGGCTTTAGCTGCTGCAGGGTTATGTGC
Source organism: Apostasia ramifera (assembly GCA_019297695.1). Lineage (NCBI taxonomy): Eukaryota > Viridiplantae > Streptophyta > Magnoliopsida > Asparagales > Orchidaceae > Apostasia > Apostasia ramifera. The sequence goes on along the minus strand of JAEMOT010002502.1, from coordinate 17,344 downwards.
TAGGCTGCTCACTAAATGGGTTAATGGGTCGGATCGGGTAACCCGTTTAATAATCAGGTCGGGTATGGGTATTGGGATATGACCTTTTATTAAATGGGTCGGGTTTGGGTTAACTATAAATGGGTCAGGTCAGTTGGCGGGTTGACCCGAACCCGACCCGTCAACCCAAATTGCCACCCCTACGCAAGACACATGCAACTTATGATCTCTTGTTGATTGCATGTCAGGCTCCTAGTCCTTTCTCTGCCTATGTTCACTGGTAGTTCATTTCTCCATCTGCTTGCACTACATTCAAATACGAAACCTAATGTTTTCTTATTAAAAGGAAACCAGAAAACACGGAGAGGAAGGAATACATAATCACAATCAAGACTTCAAACTTGAAAAGTGAGGATGCAAATTGAAAATGCATTAAGTAAACAACCTATTTAAGTAGCCCCATAATTTTTAAAAGAAACTCACTATATCCCAATAAATCTCACTTGCGAAGTATTTCATAACTATGAAGATTAATTCCTCTCACTTCACAAGACTGAAAAGGATGGAATGAAAACCTTACATGGAGACGTGTTTTTTCTAAAGAAGCAGGATCAGACCCCTTGTGAAATAGAACTAGTGACTGAAACAAATATCTAAAATAAAATCTTGAGAACACTGGGCTAGATAAATCCATTAACAGTTCAATAAGTGAGATCTTAAAGAATATGAGTTACCTGACCTCTTTTTATTAGAAAATACCTCTTTAACTACACTGAAAAGGTGTGCCGGTACGCCCCAAAACAATTTCTACCTAAATTTACCTGGCTCAGCAAAAACAACTTGATTACATTTTCAAAATAACACAACTTTTAAACAAGCAATAATGTCCTTTCCACAAATTAAGGATCTAAATCTCTTAGTACACCAGAAATACCCTTTATCTGAAGGCATCTCTAAAAGGGATTGATCTACATGAGTCACAAAAATGAAAGTTTCCACCAAACAAATTAAAAATCCAAACTAATTGGAGTTGGATTTCCAAATCATTTCTCTCAAAATCATTCATATCCAATACCACGAGTGCATGCGATTTCTGTTGCTTTGAACATTAACTTAACTAATGATAGATCATTCATGATGTTTATTAATGGCTACACCAACTATTTAGCTTAATATAGCCTACATGGAAAACAACCTATTATTAGATGTAACCTAATCATAATATATTAGCTGAAAAAGTTAAAATTGAGTTTGATGAACAAGCAAATAATAATGTCATGCGCTACTGGGCTAGCATAACCAGATAAAGCAGAGTTCAACCACAGAATGCAGGAAAATCCCCATAAATCTAATAACTGAAATGTACCAGCATACCTGCAGGACTTGCTTTAGGTGCCATCCATAGTGTATGTTTAGTACAACAGATGTAGAGGAAAAGTGAACAACAAAAAGGAGATGAAAAAGAAGAAACGGTGAAGGTTCAGTTAAAAGTATCTTGCAGGATGCTTTTAAAGACTGTTAAACTGTATGGAAATGTTATTGCTATCAACGGTAATTTATGATGTCAGAGTACTAACAATTGAATTTTACTGTGAAGGACGAAGAGTTACAGTAACAATATAAAGCAGGCATATGGCGAAATGAAAGCTAATATGAACTAGTGACAGGATAGATAAATATAACTACTAAAGCAGATGACAGTGGAAGCAAGAGAAAGTTTACCAACTATACCTAGAAAGGATGAAGAAAACAAAATTAATGCTTGGGAGAAATAGAATAAATGAACTTGAAACATTTTCCCCACAATATCATGATACTTTCATTTGAGTAATATTGACTTAGAAAAAAGGAAGAAGTCCACAAACAACTTGAAGACAATGATAAATTTAATAAAGTATTATTACAAATTGAACAGTGAAAACACCATAAATGTGAAGTACAACTTACATAAAACTTAAGTTGACTGTGCATACTATGACAAATACTAGGACTCTTTGGCATTGTTGTGCAATTTAGCTGTACGAAAAAGTGCTATTATATAAGGATATTTGGTTTGTTTGGTAAATTACTGTTTAAAGTAGAACAATTTGACAAAAACTACAGTGGTGTATAGCCAATTGATGCTTTAAACCATATTCAACATATATATTACTATTTATTATATATATTATTTGTATATGATTAATTAGATTATATATTTAATTATCTACATATATAATTTTAAATATAATAATTATATTATATTGTTGATAAATTTTTTAATACATGTAGATTAATTAGTAGTTATATATATTAATTATAATTATAATTATTTGAATTACATGTATTAGATGTGAAATAAAGTTAATTTATTTTATTAAAATATATTTAGGATATGAAGGTTATTTTTTAAGATTGGAATTAATGTAAGATGCGAAATAAAATTAATTTTTAATATTTAAATTAATGTATGATGCTAAATAAATATAAAATATTAATAGAAATATTTTTAGGAAAATTTTGGGGTTTTCAAAGCTTTAATCACACGAAGACAAAACATGCATAGGATTTACAAGAACTCATGCTCACCAAGTACATAATGAGACGAACAATAATAAACCAATATGACAATATTCTAAACCGTGCCACCAGCCTCATGAGCCAAGTGTTCAGAACAAAAGAACTACTATTAGGCAAAGCAACAAGAACCAAATATGGTAGAATCAAACAGATGAAACATGACAATAAATTAAATAAATATTGTACGAAGTACCTGAAATATATCATATTACTGTATTGCATAGTATCTCAAGTGACTACCTAGATAATTCCCCACATTCTCCTTGAAACAGGAATAATTCCAAATGAAGCACATAGGTGAAAATAAATAGCAAAAAACAAGAAACTCTATGCCATAAATAAATAGAAAACAAGCTTTCATTTATGAACTCATTCGACAGTTTAGATATCAAGCAAAATTTAAAGAACCATCATACAAACGAAAAGCAAATAAGTAACATAAACTTACTTTCATGAAAAGAAGGAAATAATGTCCCTATAAAAGAAAAACAAAACATGTTAACAGAAGTTTAAAAAGTTAATATGCTCATAGATGAAGAAAAAAATAAAGTCAAATTATTCGTTATGAACAAAACTTTTTTTTTGATAGCCGTTATGAACAAACAGTTGAAAACAAACTTACCAGGTTAAACTTTCACTAGCATGAGATTATCATCCAGCCAACTCCAATGCAAAGGCCTCCAGAAACCAAAGTAAGGATCAGATGTTATAAAAGCTTTTGCTCAGATATATTAACTTAAAAGGACATATTTCCAAAGCAAACAGAGAAAAAACAGGCAACCATCCAATGCATTTTTTTACAACAAAATCATGTTTCAATCACAATAGAGATAGTTTTACAACACCAATGAAAACGGTGAGCCTGTTAGAATGCAGATGAAGATATAAGCATTTTATGTCATAGTTACAGGAGCGAGCTTCCTCTATAGTTTTCAATGTCATTCAACGTTCGAGTATGAAGTTACATGCTTGAAGCTAAAGTGTATCTGTTATATTTACATATAAGTTTCCCAGCAATCAAACCAGGATACCTTCTTTCAGTTGCCATGGCACCTAATACATTGCAGTGAAGCGACAAAGCCTGATGAAACCCTGGATGAAAGACTGAATTAGAAATTCCAGAGAAACTGTAGATCTAATAATCAGACAATCAATATTTAACTAAAATTTTAAAAAAAAATGAAGGACCCCATGGTTAGCAAAGCATAACCAGCGCAGCAGTTAGCGCAGCCAAGTTGAAAGGTCAAAACGCAATGCCGCATACACAACAAGTCCACAAACAAGTAAAGGTTGGGCCACAAGACCGAACAATGAGTAAACAACTTCTCAATACACCCCCGAAAATATAAAAAATGGGAATAAAAAAGTTAATTAAAACTTCCACACCCTTAAGCAGAATTCAATGTAAGAAAAACCATCAGAGAGTTAAGGAAGAATTGAATATTTATATATGTTCAAGGGCCATGATCAAGAATGATTTTACAAGAGACAAACACTTTTAGCTAGTAGTCTTACAAGAAAACAGAACACATGCCCCTGATAAGAACTGCAAGTAGCAAGGTCCTTAATCAAGCATCACCCTTCCGAAGCTTCACCAACGTACTCTGAACTGAACCAAAGGTGCTTGGACCAGTGCATAATTGATAAGACAGTGCCAAAGTATTAGTTGGGCTAAATTTAAAGTCATCACAATAACAGCATTGTTTTGTCAGAAAATCAGCATCTAAGTCACTTGCCCGTGATGAATGGATGACTCAAAGCCTGTGATACAGTCATCCTTTTTTCTGGATCAAGCACAAATATTCTTTCGAGAAGATCCTTAAAATTAGCTAACAATCTCAGGTCCTCCCCAGGAGATCCTGAGACGAGAGAGCCAATATCCTTCGGTTTGATACTAAGAATTAACCTCTTCACTGCCTGTCAAAACAATAATATATTGATCATTTCCATGGAAAAAAATAAAAGACAACCTATTAAAGAAATTCTGCCAAAATCAAGAAACAAAGACCAACCTTCTTTGTTACAGGGTCCTCCTCTGTAGCATGAAAATTCATATCCGGATCAAAATGATGATCCATAAATGCACCCTGTATCATGTTAAAAGAACATCAGCAAATATATTTATATGACAGGCTGCAAACAAATAGTTCATATTACTCACAGTTTATGCTCAATGGATTCTATCCTATACAATGTCACTGAAAAGAAAAACATAACTATGGAGATTGTTCTATCGAATGTATCAGATGGAAAATGGCTAGCTCTGTAACTGTGATCCTACAATAATAAGTAACCAGATATAGTGAGTACTCTCAGTAAAGTGCAAACAAAATTTGATTGCACATATGCAACAGCTAATAAGGTGGGCTTGTTCATGCCTAGGTGTGGCCCATGGACAACAATTACACGAAACCAATCTGATACCTCCAATACCAATTACAACCACAACTGGTAGGGAGGTTAGACTGGTTAGGTTCCATCCTCATGAAAGTGGTGGAACCGATGAATCCGGTTCAATGTGGAACTAATTCAAGAACCGATTATTAACCGATTCTAGAACCGGCTTAGAACCATTGAGAAATTAAAAACAAAGGATTCAATTGGGTGGGAACGGGTGCCAAGGTAGATCCCCTTTTGAATCGAGAATTTTGTCAAGAAGGGCTGCTTCGCTGACAAAGAGGCTCAAGAGATGAGAGTATGTTGTAATTCTTTTCAAAGGATCCCATGCTTCCTCAAAAATCTACTCTGAATGTAATCAAACATTCCGATGTAATGAAAGACTACTGCCACTTTTTTCTTTATTTTCTTTTTTTTTAATATAACCAAAATTTGGAAAGAGGAATAAACAGATCCATAAGAAATAAATGCTATCAATAGTACAAAAAGAGTTTTTTGATGCATACAAATATTTTTGTTGGAACGTCGATACGTATTGATTTGATCCCATAAGCGAAACCACCACCCAATAGCAAGTTGCCACCAGAAGCAGAACCCCATTTTCTAGATATTAGATATTTTCAAAACGAAGATTGGGTTGCGCCATATATATCAAATAGTATAAAATAATGATGTATTTGGGAAATCAAATACATGGTCCAATAACAAACGAATTCTTGTTATTGCTTCGACTCATATTCCCTAAAAAGTGGATCTGTGGAGGCACCATTTGTGACTATTGGACAAATTTCTTGATGAAACTTCCTCAACGACAGGAGGAACTTTTTAAAAATAGAATATTATTTCCAATACTGCAGGATATGATTGATTAACAAGTCCATTGACACCCTTTATTTATGGTTATTGGCTATGCAAGGAATAATAGTGGAGTACCAAGGCTAATTTGCTACAAATTTCTACAAATACGACAGAACAAGTACACACCTATCCAAGAAACCAAAAAGGTTGATGGAGAGTAAAAAGAACAAATATGTTCCTTTCACTAGCTTGCTATCATATAAGCTATCCTAGACTGCCTGACGATTCTGTCAAATGCAAAATGGAGCCTAAAGTGACTACACAAAGGTTCCATCTAGCAGTTGAACTTACAACCTTATCCCTATAAGTTTTCCACCTATTTCCTGATAGTGGAGTACCCAGTGCTGAACAATTGTAAAAAGCACAACTATGTTCCTTACACAAGCTTGCTATCATAAAAGCTATCTTAGACTACAAGCTCTAAGGATTCCATCAAAAGCAAAGGATGCAAAAGTTTGTCCAGTTGTGGAACTTACAACTCTATTCATTTTGGACTATCTTTGATTATATTATAATACTTTGTCTTGAGAGGGGGAACTTTTTCAATACTCTTGAAATCACTGTGATTATATACTTATAGTATTTTTTTATTACAGAATCTAATCTTTTGAACTTACCCAGTGACTACAAAATTTTATGAACACCTCACGGTCAACACGCGCGCACACACACAACGCGCGTGTGCACATATGCATGCACATAGAAAGAGAGAGCGCCTCCAAATCCACCCTTTCTCTCTAAAGCTTCACGCAAAGTGAGAGGCATCAATACAACCTTTGCATTTGAGCATAAATGGACTCATTTCTATGACTTATACAAAGTTACCTTTACTTTCATGTCAATTAGTTCATTTATATATGAACATTATACTATATAAAGGAAAGAATGCCCTTTAGTTGTCTTGTATGGATTTGGATCATAATTGATATATTTGGGTGAATTATGGGTGATTTGGAAAAGATTTGAATCAAACTAGGTTTGATTTGGGTCAAAATACATGAATAGTTTTAATTTATGTTTGACAAACTATTTTAATCATTCAAATAATCAGTAAAATTTTCAAAATGGTTAGGCCGATGGAATAGCCTGCAACATACAATTCAATTGTTCCACCGAAGGATGAAATATTTCAAATAACCAAAAATTCTAGCAATTCAACCCACTTCTCCATATTCTTTGCACGTTCTCACCCATGATTGCCACCACTTTCTCTACTACTTGATGGCTTGGAAAGAAGACGAAAGCACTATCATGAAGGCATTTTCATTCAGAGGAGCGCAATGATGAATTGAGTGGAAAAATTATTGAGTTCAGAAGAGCCTGCCAGTGCAGATATTTGGCACCCAATTACAAGTAGATGCATAAGCAAATGGGGCTCACATGCAATGAAAAGGAGAAAACAATATCGTTTTCTATTGATTATCTGTGTAGCAGACCATCTCCGCTACATAAAGATACGTAAGGTAATGTGGAGCAATTTTTATATTACGCAAGAACATATTTGGCTACATAAAGATTAAAGAAAATATAAGTTATTACCAAAAGTGGTCAGTGTATCAATGTATGCTCTTACATAGCCACAAAATGCCCTTAAAGTGCACCCACAAAAGGGCATTTTGTAGTTCCGTAAAGGCATATTGTGGTTAGACCTGATAAATGGGCAACCTACGCCTGACATGAGTTGTATTGTGGTTAGACCTGATAAATGGCAAGCCGCGCCTGGCATGAGTTGGGCTTGTGTGGGCTTTTACTATTCATTGAATTATGCGGGCTCAGCCAGGCCCAACCTCCATGCCTATCAAGCCAAACCCAAGCGGCTCACAGACGATTTGAAGAAGACACCAATACAAGCACATAATTTTCAAAAATAAGTTTTATCCACCCTTTTTATGGCAAAACAAAACCTTTGTTCTCCATCATATCCAAGTGCAGCAAATAATATAAAGGGATAATGACATGAAGACTGGAATAGGGTATGCGAGATATAGATACTTGAAACAGTTTAAAGCGTAAAAAATTATTTTAGTGCTATGTATGTAATCACCACTAGAGAAAATCAATCTTTTACTTGACTCGTAGATACCATCAAATTATAAATATCCATTTCTCCTCAAAATATCTCCGTCAAAATCATCAACACCAAGCAAACAATTGATCCACCTAGACTAAAATATCTTTTTTATATAGCATAAATTGGAAAATGGAACAATCCTGATGCGGGATAGAAAAATGAAAATGATATTTAAATTTATAATCATAAAATTAACTGATAAATTATTTTTATTAACCACAAGAATACTTTTTGAATAAATTATATGATAAAAAATATTTATAAATCTCACAAATTTAAATTATTTTAAAATTAAAATTAAAGTGGATCATTTGATAAATAAAGATTTATCAAATTAAATTAGGGTGTCGATTTTAATTCAAAAAATTGAATATGAAGTTCAGAAATTAAGGTCAGATGTCTCACAAATAAACCAACAGCAATTTTACTCTCAACTTTAAGTTTATGGCCAAATAATTAAAACTTAATCGAGTAGAGCAGATAATTTTATTGAAAATAAATAATCAACGAATAGCAAGATTCGATGATAAGTTATACCGATAAGGGTAGTAGAGCTTTAATGCGAGGTCAACAAGCTTGAACGTGACAATGTCGCTATGGGCGGTGTTGCGCTCGAAACTAATGAGCGGCGAAAGGCGGAGCCAGCACGTTGCAAATGAAGCCAAGGAGAGACTAGAGCTGGCGAGCGAAAGGAAAGACGGAGCAGTCGCGCTGGTCGCGTCCGCGCTACTCTTGATGCTCGTGCGTGGGCGCGTTGCTTGTGAGTGCATAGAAGCACAGGAAAGCTGCTTGAAAGCGTTGGCGAGCGGGTGCCCTTGTGCACCAGCGCTGCCGCTTGAGTGGATTCGTGTGGGATTAGGTTACTGGTGTAAGCGAGTGTTGGAGACAGACGAGCGTCAGAGTTCAAAGGTAGGTGTGCATCAAAGCCTTTCGAGAGTCGGAGGTGGGCAAGCATCCAAGGAGACAAATCGAGTGGTCCGAAGAGACGGTAAAAGATTTCTCATTTTTTTAAGAATGGATAACTAGACTATTTGAAGATCTTCACCAAAAGTTAACCTTACGCTTTCCTTCACCAGAATATCACAACCTTAATCCGGAAAGCACTCAGAAAACTTTGAATTCATTTCATTAATCAATAACAACTCATTAATAAAATGCTAGATGACCTCTTTATATAGAGAGATCCTATGATGAAATTTGAAAATATAATACTAAATGCTAAAAATAAAATGTCAAATAAATTTAAACAAATATGAAACTAACTTTATAACAATAAAATAAAATCAGCTCCAAATATGACGAGTCTTCAAATCTCTCAAATCTGCTCTAAATCAAATCAAATATGGATAAAACTAATATGAAAATCTCCAATTAACTTTAATCAATTTGAATTTTGATTTAGTATGTGATGTCACCTGGCTATTAAATTTAATGCTGATCCATGTCTTCACCAAATCTTAAGGTAGAAACATACCCAAAGAATCATTGGTAAAAAAAAAGAACCATATAAAGACCTTCAAATAACCATGGAAGTTGAGCCATAAAGAAAAAGTACATACTTAAGATCATTGAAAAGCACGGAAACATATCTCACTAAAAGTCACAAGTAAAAAATTTAACATTTTAACGCAGGTCTGCTAATAAAAATTCTGAAAGACATTTCTATAGTTCATAATCTTTATGCTTCAAATAAAAAAGCCTCTGACTTCACCCACATCAACAGAGCAATAAGAAGCATATTTACTAGTAATGACCAACAGCTAAAGGCCCATCACAGCATCAGCTAATTGTTATATCCATCGAATATCCAAAAGCCAACTTTTTCCCAGAACATGAATAGATAACAATGCCAACAATCTTACCTTTCGAAGCATCTTTTTTGGAAAAGGCCCCTTTAACTCCATGTGAAGGCGAAGCATATCGTTGTTAGAGGGACCAGGAAACAAGACTTTTCCTGTGTAAAGTTCAAACAAGCAGCAGCCAACAGACCACATATCCAACGGATGGTCATATGGTAGTCCAAGAACTGCAAGAGAAAACCAGTCAACAAAGAACAAACTAATGCCAGAAATTATCAGCGATCAACACAACCCCAAATTTAGAAAAGTATACAGATTAGCAACAAAATAATGTCAACTTACTTATTTCTGGAGCACGATAAAAGCGGCTAACAAGATATGGTGTAATCTCGTTCTTACCAGCGAACATAGCATTGCCAAAATCACAAAGCTTCAACACATTCTTAGCCTCATTTACCTACGCAAAGCATTGATAAATAAAATCAAAAGTGGCTTTAGCAGAACTGCATCAATAAGCTTTTCCTAAACCCTATGTATGCTTCATATTACCTACATGTTAGGGAAAGGAATATATGGAAGATTCAATACTATACTCCATGGAATTGCATATGATATATGTTGCTAAGGTAATGCATAGGAAGCATACCAGCATATTATCTGGCTTTATATCGCAGTGCAAAACACCACAATTTCGTAGATGCTTCAACGCAATGAAAAGCTGCTTTGCATAGGCCCTCACAGCAGTCAGTCTAAGCCCAATATTACGACCAAATTTCTTTAAAACCTCACGAAGATTCATATGAAGAGATTCAAAAACTAAACAAAGATGATTCCGATACTTGAAACTTGAAAGAAACCTAACACAATGGCGCTTATCCTCTGGGTCAGCACCAGCCAGCTTCTTCAATATAACAAGCTCTTCCATGCCTGCCTTGTACCTGCCATAATAGACCATGCAAAATGATAACTGAACGTAAGATATCCATGCAAAGTACTACTGACTCCAATAAGTGAATAAAACAGCACAAGCAATTTATTGCGGGCAGTTGAAGCATCAAGACTAGAAGATAGAAAGACAAACACTAACATTGTGTCATTGCTCCTAATGATTTTTATAGCCACTTCTTCAGGATCACCTTTTCCAGCCTTGAGATCCTTTGCACGAACAACAGTTGAAAAAACTCCTTTGCCGTGAGCTGCAATAACTTCATAACGACCATCAAGCACTTCCCCAAGCCTGTAACCTGCATAGATGAGGTATTAAAACAACAAAGATCAGTGATGCCAATAACCAAGATAAACAAACAAGACATAATTTTAAGAATACAAAAGAGAAACATTACAATAGTAGCCTTCTGCATCATCCCAGTTGTCATGAAGACCGCTTCTATCAACTCTTAGCCCATCATCCTTGCCCTGGGAAAATACAGATATTGTCAGAAGGAAATAATTAAAAAATCAAGAGAAAGCATAAAACCACTAATCGGCTAATAAAAGATCCAAGAGATGAAAGAGCATAGGATTCAAATATTTTTGCGAATGTAAAAAAGGAAATCACAAACAAAAGTTCGCTAGATAAAATAAAAGATAAAATAGAAACACCATCTACGTTGGTATGGTCTTCGAAGTTATTGGAGGGCCCTTTGATTAAAAGTTAGCTTTAATTTTATTAGATAAGAATACTGAACCACTAGAAAACTATGAACATTGATATTAATTACCCTATTAAAAATATCTAGGCCCAAAAGCTCATCAAGTTATGATATTTAGGCAAAGAATCCATCAGCAAAAAACAGCATAAAAGTCACATAAACTGTTCAGTCATCATCTTACTGTAGGTTTTTTAGTATGATCAGGCCATTCATACAAGTAAATAATGGAACAGAAAATATGGAACGTTTTGTCATACAATGACGAAATTGAAAGGATACTACAATCATAACTTTATTTAGTGGCATGCTATATGATCTTTAAGTAATTGATGAGCTTTAATTGAACGAGTCTTTAATACTTTTGCGTCATTGATAGTTCATTTGGAACAGAACATATCATATAGATATATCCTTTTAAATGTTGCAAAACAATTAATTTGAAGCCTTAAGTTTAAGCTTAGAAAAAAAAAATACTTGCCTTTTTTAAAAGGCAAGTAAATTTAATGAAAGTTTGACGTTACAGCCTTATAGGTAGATGGATGTGCTTTCTTGATTGAATTACTTGCCCTTTTTGAGAAATAGTTCAGTTGGAGATAAACATTTTTGTACATAAACATAGACAAGTCGGAAAGTACTGTAATGTCCACTACACAGTCTTATCAATCCCAAAGAAAGAAAGCTTCCTTCCACAAATGTTTTAATATTAAGTCCAAAACAGTAACTTTTCTCTGTTATCCTGTGCTAAATTTGTAAAGGCTAAAGCCTTTAGCCTGAGACAACCATGGTTTTCTTTTTGTTCTGAGGAAGAAAAGACTATATACTGTCACACATTACATCACAGGAGTGACGAATAACCTCAAACTAGATCCCCGTATACTAACGCTACCACACGTTACCATGAAGAAAACAAATTTAGAAAATAGTTAATGAGCCATCTACAATAATCTTGTTTTAAAGAAATGGAGAAGAATCAAGTTTTACAATCAACTTGAGCAAATGTCAGTAAACATAGTAAATTAACAAGTTACCAGCTTACGGACTCCTGCAGGAGATTCCCCAAAGATGTCATCGCAAAACATATCTGCTGACCTCTCGCTCTGTTCCGAGATGGAAAAGGTGGTTAGTGGCACATAATGCAATTTGGATACTTAAAAAGAAAGAACAGAGAATTAAGGACTCATTGCTAATTCACTCAACAAGCTTAATCTAAATCTAATGTACGGTACATTAGCAAAGGGTACAAGTGATTGAACCTTAAGCCCTTCAGTCATACAATATAGATTTGCAGAAGTACAAGTGCTAAAAATGTTTTCAATTTAAATTATATTGCCTTATTGCTCTAGATATTTGAGCTTCACTTTTTTTGTTGTTTTAGTTCATTAATCACTAACCAAAATTCAATCATAAAGAAGCTCCATGAGTAGCAATCTTCAAGTTAGCAAAAGAGCTGCAATTTTGGTTTTAAGTAACAACATAATGCAATGCTCACCCACCCGATTGTAGCAATTATATGACCAAGCTTGTTAATAATTAACAAAATTCCACTGCCTAATTATTAATTTCATGTGGAAGAACAATGCATACATGAATGCATTTGCTAGGCCTGTCAACAGATCGAGTCATGACCCAATCCAATCCGAATTTTGATCTAATTATCCTATAAAATGAAACAACTTTTTGATCCAAAGTACTAATCTGAAATCTGAGCAGCCCCATCTATATATTTACCAAGTCATATCTGAGTCAACAGCAACCCAACCTAGTAAAAATCTAATTTTCTTTAAACAATTATTATAGTTACTATTGTCTATTGTAATAATACTTTTGCTTTATCATAACAAACAAGCATAAAAGAGAAATATAAACCTAGCTTTAGCCTTTTGTGGTATATAAATATTACTATATGATGTTTCTATGATTAATATTTCACAGCATATTTATTAGTTTTGATTGATTATATTAGAAAATTTTAATAAAGAATTTTGATGTAAACTATTAATTTCAATGAATTTTTATAACTATATCACAACATTACATATTTTGCTTTCGTTTATAACATTTTTACATGTGTTGTCACTATTGTTTTTATACCTTGAACACTTTTTATGATTGAAAATTGAATCTAAAACAAGTGTAATCTTGGTGATGTTGATTTAAAATAACATATCAATGTTTATATTGGATATAAATTAAGATGTTAAAATAGTTTCTTGATAGAAACAAATGTTGCAAAATGCATATGTATACTTATTTTATTTTTTGATATTGTCATTTTTTGCATGTTTATTTATGCTTAAGGTTCTTATTATTTTTTGATAGTGTGCTTAAGGTTAATTAGCTAGTAATATGTTAGGTAACGGATTCATTAATATTTTCATTATTATATATAGGAAAACAAACAAGGAAAAAACATTCACTTTTAAAGAATAATAATAAATAACTTAAATTATTAAACAAAAGTTACATAAAAGTTTCGCATCAACCCAAAATTTGATCCGTAAAGCCAATCCGTCCCGGGTCATAAATCGGATCCAGGTCGACCTCAAGTCCCCAATCTAATCCAATTTTTCATCTGACCCAGGTCACACTGATTCGAACTCAACCTATTGACAGGCCTACAATGTACCCTTAACTAATTTGCTCATAGCCTCGTAACTAATATTATATTTGTTTGGTTCAAAAAGTGCCTAAAAATGACAAAAAAAATATTTGAAGTATTTGCCAAACCTTTGGACTACCCTCCCCAAGCCCAGCATTTGTTGACCTTTCAGAAACAGCAAATCCATTTTGTACAGGAGATTTCCCCAAAGTAAAAGTTGGATCAACAAAATCTGCAGATGAAGGGAAAAGATGATCTACAAGCTCATCATGTCCAGTTTCGCTAGGACCATAATTTGTTTTATGTTTTATCTGAGCACCATTATCATTCGATTCCTTTTCAACTGATGCCACCTCCTCTGTTCCACAAGTAGCATATTAAAAATGCAGAATTAGATGTATCATAAATAAGGGGAGTAAACATCATCAAAAACAGACAGAATAAGACAATAAGTAGTATGTAATACGAAGTAAAGTTGACTTCCGAAAGTGAAGTAAAGTTCAATTGCCTTCAGCTTTAGGGACAGGGTGATCATGTTGTTGCATCTGCTGCTTTTTATATTTCTGCAAGATAGCTTGTGTCCGCTTTCTGCTTTCCTCCTTAATCTTGTCAATATCATCATCCTGTTCAGCAAGTTGCTGTTCTATCCGCCCTTGGTAGTCTTCTTCATCTTGCTCTCTAGGTTTAAACAATAATCCAATGTGTGAACTTCTATAAATATTGCAATGTAAATATAAGAATTATATGTTCCAAAAGTGAAAAGGTTGAGGGATTACCTCAAAAAATTCTCAATGTCTTCTTTATGTCTATCAGACATAGCATCTTTAGAAAAAACAGATTTGGTTCTATCCTTGCTTCGTTCTGGATCATCATATCTTGAATACCTAGAATCCCTAGGCCTCTCGTGATCATAAGACCTGCCCCTATCTAAGTGATCAACTTGCCCTTTATCTTTATGTGAATGTGTTTTCCTGTCCCTAATTTGGTCTTGATCCCAATAAGCACTGTTTTTATCTCTTTCCCTTCCACTTATCCCATCCCTTATCCTTTCTCTCTCTCGGAATCTCTCCCTATTGCTATCTTTTTCTTTCTCCCTTCCTCTCTCTGTGAATCTCTCCCTACTACTGTCTCTTTCTTTCTCCCTTTCTCTCTCTCTTCTACTACACTTCTCTCTATCCCAATCTCGGTCCCTCTCTCTATCCCGACTGCCATGCCGGTCTTCTCGCCCATCATATCTACTATAACTACGTCTCTTCTTGATGTCCCCATACCTATCAGCCAGCAAGTGATCACTATCTCTATGGTCATTACTCCGCCTATCAACTTCCTTCCCTCTGTCCTGGTCTCCATGTCTTCTATCAACACCATCTCTTCCTCTATCTCGACTACTATGCCTGTCATCACAGCCATCAAATCTACTATGGACACTATCCTCTCTTTCTTTACGTACCTCTTTCTCTAACCCCCGGATTCTAATTATATGTCTATCCAACAAGTCATACCTGCCACTCAATTCATGATCAGAGCTATCTCTTGCTCTAATGTGTCTTTGTGACCGGTTAGCTGGGATACTATCCTCTAAAGGAAGTTTGTCATCCTGTTCATACAACCTCACAAATGAGAGTTCATCAGATGTTGATTGATCCCCATTATAAATGTCACCAAGATGCTTGCATGAAGGAGATAATGCAAGTAGTTCTCTGTGTTTTCCCCTTGCATTAGCAGGAGAAACTGATTTATTCTTGCAGACTGATCCCGTTTTGTGGTCTTCTTCAAGTTTATCCATTAAATTAACCTTCTCAGAAGTATGGTCTGAAGCTATGCTCTTGAGATTATCCTTATCAGAATGCTTCAAGGAACATAAATTTCCTATGGAAACTGGAGACCTCGATCTTTCTCGAATTCTCAAATCATTCAGAGTAGCATTGATATGTTTCTCTGGAATAGATGCTTTAACTGATTTTGACATTTGTCTTGCTTCATCTCCAGCTAAACTTCCATACCCATGAACGCCATTTGGAATGTCTTCATTCATTTCAAATACAAAATCTCCAGTTTTTACACAATAATTTTTCAGTATCTCCACATTATTTGTAGCATTCAAATGTTCCAGACTGTGTTCTGTAGAGGAACCAAACAAAATGTCAGAGTAAAGCTGCTTATAAGTAAAAATATATCTCCACGCAAAAAAAAATCCGTATTTCATTATTTTTTTCTGCCAAAAATATCCCTTCAAAGTAAAAATGTATTACCCGGGATTGAATCTTCCTCTTGTGAAGGTTCCTGCGAGTAACCAAAAAGACAAAACGTGAATTATCCTGTAATGGACTAATTGAAATAGAAGAATTCATAAATAGTCAGGATAGCATCATTGGCCATAATGATGATTTTTAACTATCAAATAGAGTATTTTATACATAAAAAAGAACGACAAGATGTGAGAACTACAAAAAAACATAGCTTTTAATTGTAGTAACTACAATAAGAATGGACTGTAAGAAAAAACTGATTCAGAAATGGCGAATACAGAAAAAGGCGGACAGACCTCGTGGAGAAGAGAAGGCACAGTCTCCATTGCAATTTCCCCAGATTCAATGTCGGAGTCGACTTTCGAAGCCAACCAAGACCCACGCCGGCGATCGTCGCCTCCACCTTCGTCTTCTTCACATATCTCCCCCTCCTCCAGCTCGTCATCAACGGGCGGCGTTACCAGAGGAGCGGATTCAAATCTCTCCTCCCCAAAGACAGTCTCACCTTCCTCTTCCTCCCCACACCGGCCATGCTTGCTATGATGGCGGTGACGGCGGCGGTGGTGATGGTGTCTGTGGTGCCTCTTGCGCTTGGGCTCATCATCCGCCACGTCATCGGATGACCTCCGGTGCTTGCTGCGGGAAGAATTCGGCGACGATAGATTTTCGCTGCCCATAACGGAAAAGAATATGCGTAAAACTCAATCAAAAGCAAATAAATGGCAAGAATAGGGTTACAATAAGTTCTCCGGGAGGAAAGAAGCCAAAGGGAGAGGGCTACAAAGAAGCCAGGAAGTTAGGGTTAGGGTTTCTCCGGCGAGAACAAGCAGGAAGAAGCAAAAGATGTTTGGGGATTGGGATGGGCTCTCGATCGCTCCCGGCCTTCCGCAGAAGCAACTCGAGGATCATGCCAAGTTCGCAGATATGGTCCGGCTATTTAAGTCGGACATGTTGAACAGCTTAACCCTCTCAGAAAAAAAAAATCTTTTAAAACAATTATTTATATATATATATATATATATATAAAGCGATTTAAGTATTAAAAATTAATTATATATGATAATTTTATGAATTATATATATCACACATAAATTTATTATATATAATTAATTTTCAATATTAAAACTGACGAAATATATAAATAAAATAAAAAATTTTATATTTAAAATTATGTTTGAATA
>JAEMOT010002501.1:2091-68867 GCA_019297695.1 Apostasia ramifera | reverse complement strand
ATGATGTATTTCAATCAAAAACCGATATTTGGCAATTTATTAGGGACATTTGATTGAGTTTTAATGTAATACCTATAATTATACATTTTTTTATTACTATGTTAGTCAAGTTTAAGAGAATAAGCTCTTTTAGGGACTGATTTATGATATATTAATGAATTTGAATTGAATAGTGATATTTTTGCAGCTATTCATAGCATTACGTTGAATTAAAGTGGAATACAAGCATTTGAAGTACGATTTATTACATAATAAGTTATTTTAACTGAATACAAGCAATTGTGTCAGTATTCAATTAGTTTTTATTGTATTCGAAGAGAATATTTGTAATTTGACTTTGATCTTGTCTATATGAATTTATTTTAACATAATACTCTGATTATACTACTAATCTTTGTTATATTTATGTATTTTAATCAAAAATTGATATTTGGCGATGTATTAGGGATATTTGATTGCTTTTTAACGTAATACCTCCAATTACACATCTTTTTGTCATTATATCGATTAATTTTGAAAGAATGGGCTCTTTTAGAAACTGATTTATGATATATCAAAGAATTTGAGTTGAATGGTGATATTCTTGCAGCTATTTATTGCATTATGTTTAATTAGAGTGGAGTACAAGATTTTTAGTGCACGATTCAATGCATAATAAGTTATTTTAACTAAATACAAGCTATTGTGTGTGTATTCAATTAGTTTTTATGTATTTGAATAGAATATATGCAATTTTACTTTGATGAGAATATATGCAATTTCACTTTGATCTTGTCTATACGAAGGAATTTTAACAAAATATTCTTATTACACAACTAATATTTCTTTTAATGATGTATTTCAATCGAAAATCGATATTTGATAATTTATTACGAATATTTGATTGTGTTTTATTATAATACCTATAATTATGCATTTTTTTGTTACTATGTTGATCAAGTTTAAGAGAAAAGGCTCTTTTAGGGACTGATTTATGGCATATCAATGAATTTGAATTGAATAGTATTGTTTTTGCAGTTATTCACAGCATTACGTTGAATTAAAGTGGAATACAAGCATTTGGAGTACTATTTATTACATAATAAGTAATTTTAACTGAATACAAGCAATTGTGTCAGTATTCAATTAGTTTTTATTGCATTCGAAGAGAATATTTATAATTTGACTTTGATCTTGTCTATAAGATTTTATTTTAACATAATACTCTGATTACACGACTAATCTTTGCTATATTTATGTATTTTAATCGAAAACCATTATTTGGCATCTATTAGGGATATTTGATTCCGTTTTAATGTAATACATATAAATACACATTTTTTTATCAGTATATCAATCAATTTTAAGAGAACAGGCTCTTTTAGGTACTGATTTATGACATATCAATGAATTTCAGTTAAATAGTGATGTTTTTGCAGCTATTCATTGATTACGTTGAATTCAGGTGGAGTACAGGCATTTAAAGTATAATTTATTACATAATAAATTATTTTAACTGAATACAGGCAATTGTATGAGTATTCAATTAATTTTTATTATATTTGAAGAGTATATATATAATTTAACTTTGATCTTGTCTCTATGAAAGTTTTTAAACATAATAATCAGATTACACACCTAATATTTTCTATAGTGATGCATTTCAATCAAAAATCGATATTTGGCGATCTACTCCGGATATTTAATTGCGTTTTAACGTAATATCTCCAATTACACATCTTTTTGTTATTATATCGATTAATTTTGAAAGAATAGGCTCTTTTAGAGACTAATTTATGATATATCAAAGAATTTGAGTTGAATAAGTGATGTTCTTGCTGCTATTTATTGCATTATGTTTAATTAGAGTGGAGTACAAGATTTTTAGTGTATGATTCAAGGCATAATAAATTATTTTAACTGAGTACAAGCAATTGTGTAAGTAATCAATTAGTTTTTATTATATTTGAAGAGAATATATGCAACTTCATTTTGCTCTTGTCTATACAAAGGTATTTTAACATAATAATTTTATTACACAACAAATATTTCTTATAATAATGTATTTCAATCAAAAATCGATATTTGGCAATTTATTACGGATATTTGATTGAGTTTTAATGTAATACCTATAATTATACATTTTTGGTTACTATGTTGATCAAGTTTAAGAGAAAAGGCTCTTTAATGGACTAATTTATGGCATATCAATGAATTTGAATTGAATAGTGTTGTTTTTGCAGCTATTCACAGCATTACGTTGAATTAAAGTAGAATACAAGCATTTGGAGTACGATTTATTATATAATAAGTAATTTTAATTGAATACAAGCAATTGTGTCAGTATTCAATTAGTTTTTATTATATTCGAAGAGAATATTTATAATTTGACTTTGATCTTATCTATACAATTTTATTTTAATATAATACTCTGATTACACGACTAATCTTTGCTATATTTATGTATTTTAATCGAAAACCATTATTTGGCATCTATTAGGGATATTTGATTCTGTTTTAATGTAATACATACAAGTACATATTTTTTTATCAGTATATCGATCAATTTTAAGAGAATAAGCTCTTTTAGGTACTGATTTATGACATATCAATGAATTTTAGTTAAATAGTGATATTTTCGCAGCTATTCATTGCATTACGTTAAATTCAAGTGGAGTACAGGCATTTAAAGTATAATTCATTGCATAATAAATAATTTTAACAGAATACAAGTAATTGTGTGAGTATTCAATTAGTTTTTATTGTACTTGAAGAGAATATATGCAATTTAACTTTGATCTTGTCTATAAGAAAGTTTTTTAATATAATACTCTGATTACACACCTAATATTTTCTATATTGATGTATTTCAATCAAAAATCGATATTTGGCGATTTATTCCGGATATTTGATTGCTTTTTAACGTAATACTTCCAATTATATCTTTTTGTCATTATATCGATTAATTTTGAAAGAATAGGCTCTTTTAGAGACTTGTTTATGATATATCAAAGAATTTGAGTTAAATAGTGATGTTTTTTTTTTTTTTTTGAGTTGAATAGGGATGTTCTTGAAGCTATTTTTTGTATTATGTTTAATTAGAGTGGAGTACAAGATTTTTAGTGTACGATTCAATGCATAATAAGTTATTTTAACTAAATACAAGCAATTGTGTGAGTATTCAACTAGTTTTTTTGTATTTGAAGAGAATGTATGTAATTTCGCTTTGAACTTGTCTATATGAAGGTATTTTAACATAATACTCCTATTACACAACTAACGTTTCTTATAATGATGTATTTCAATCGAAAACTGATATTTGGCAGTTTATTAGGGATATTTGATTGAGTATTATTGTAATATCTATAATTATACATTTTTTTGTTAATATGTTGATCACATTTAAGACAATATTATCTTTTAAGGACTAATTTATGACATATCAATGAATTTGAATTGAATAGTGATGTTTTTGCAGCAATTCATAGCGTTACGTTGAATTAAAGTGGAATACAAGCATTTGGAGTATGATTTATTACATAATAAATTATTTTAACTTAATACAAGCAATTGTGTGAGTATTCAATTAGTTTTTATTATATTCAAAGAGAATATTTGCAATTTATTTTTATCTTGTCTATATGAAAGTTTTTAACAAAATACTCTGAATACAAACCTAATGTCTGCTATATTGATGTATTTCAATCGAAAATTAATATTTGAGGATATATTAGAGACATTTGATTGCTTTTTAATGTAATACCTACAATTACACATTTTTGTCAGTATATCAATCAATTTTAAGAGAATAGCCTCTTTTAGGGACCGATTTATGACATATCAATGAATTTGAGTTGAATACTGATATTTTTGCAGCTATTTATTGCATTACGTTGAATTCAAGTGGAGTACAATCATACGATTCATTACGTAATAAGTTATTTTAACTGAATACAAGCAATTGTGTGAGTGTTCAATTAGTTTTTATTGTATTTGAATAGAATATATGCAATTTTACTTTGGTCTTCTTTATATGAAGGTTTTTTAACATAATACTCTGATTACACACCTAATATTTGCTATATTCAATCGAAAATTGATATTTGGCGATCTATTAGGGATATTTGATTGCGTTTTAATATAATAGTTATAATTAAACATCTTTTATCAGTATATCGATCGATTTTAATAGAATACTCTCTTTTAGGGACAGATTTATGACATATCGATGAATTTGAATTGAATGCTAGTATTTTTTCAGCTATTCATTGCATTACATTGTATTCAAGTGGAGTACAAGCATTTAGTGTATGATTCATGGCATAATAAGTTATTTTAACTGAATACAAGCAATTGTGTAAGTATTCAATTAGTTTTTATTATATTTTAAGAGAATATATGTAATTTGACTTTGATATTATATATATGAAAGTTTTTTTAACATAATACTCTGATTACACATTTAATGTTTGCTATATTACTGTATTTCAATCGAAAATTGATATTAGGCGATCCAATAGGGACATTTGATTATATTTTACTATAATACCTACAATTACACATCTTTTTGTCAGTATATCGATTAATGTTAAGAGAATAGGCTCTTTTAAAGACTGATATTTTGACATATCAACGAATTTGAATTTGAATACTGACATTTTTGCAGCTATTCATTGCGTTACATTGAATTCAAGTGGAGTACAAGCATTTAGAGTATGATTCATTGTATAATAAGTTATTGTAGCTGAATACAAGAAATTATGTGGGTATTCAATTAGTTTTTTTTATATTTGATAAGAATATGTGTAATTTGACTTTGATCTTATCTATACGAAAGTAGTTTAACATAATACTCTGATTACACAACTAATGTTAGCTATATTGATGTATTTCAATCGAAAATTAATATTTGGCGATGTATTCGGTACATTTATTTGAGTTTTAATGTAATACCTATAAGTGCACATTTGTTTGTCAGTATTTCGATCAATTTTATCAGAATAGGATATTTTAGAGACTGATTTATGGCATATGAATGAATTCAAGTTGAATGGTGATATTTTTACTACTATTCATAGCATTACGTTAAATTCAAGTGGGATACAAGTATTTGGAGTACGATTTATTACGTAATAAATTACTTTAACTGAATGCTAGCTATTATTAAGTATTCAATTATTTTTTATCATATTTGAAGAGAATATAAGTAATTTGACTTTGATATTGAATACCCACATTAAGCAAGGAATAACTGCAAAAACATGACTATTCAACTCACATTCATTGATATATCATAAATCAGTACCTAAAAGAGCCTATTCTCTTAAACTTGATCGATATACTAACAAAAAATATGTATTTATAGGTATTACATTAAAACGCAATCAAAAGTCCCTAATAGATGTCAAATATCAATTTTTAGTTAAAATACAATAATATAGCAAATATTAGTCATGTAATCTGAGTATTATGTTAAAATATCTTCATATAGATAATATCAAAGTCAAATTGCTTATATTCTCTTTAAATATAATAAAAACTAATTGAATACTCATATAATGACTACAATTCAGTTAGCATAATTTATTATGTAATAAATCATACTCCAAATGCATGTATTCCACTTGACTTCAACGTAATGCAATAAATAGCGGCAAGAACATCACTATTCAACTCATTCATTGATCAATCTCTAAAAGAGTCTATTCTTTTATAAATCAATCTCTAAAAGAGTCTATTCTCTTATACTTGATTAATATATTGACAAAAAGAAGTATAATTATTGGTATTACATTAAAATTCAATCAAATGTCCCTAATAGATCACCAAATATCAGTTTTCGATTGAAATACATTATTATAAAAAATATTAGTTGTGTAATGAGAGTATTATGTTAAAATACCTTTGTATAGACAAGATCAAAATGAAATTACATATATTCTCTTTAAATATAATAAAAACTAATTGAATGGTGATATAAATCTTGAAATTAAATTAAATTAAGAAATTCTAAAGAAATAATAAATTTTAAATTTTAGTTTTTTTTGGTAATCTTTTGTGTCTGACTTAACCCGTAAAGAAACGCTTTCAAAAACTTAAATCACCAGAAAATTAAGTCAATGTTTAATTCCTAATCTTAAAACCAAAAATTTAAAACACCAAAATTTTAATTTAGATGTTCTTAAATTTTAATTTCTTTACCTTTTAGTTGTTCAACAAATTATTCCGTGTAGCGATTCATGGGTCGCTTGTCTATCACGCAGCGTCACATGGGCTAGTTGCCCCCATTGTGCATAAATGATGTTAAGATGCTAATTGGATGATCTGATCGTCCGGCATTTGCAACGAACTGTCCGGTCAAGAGATAACTAGATTGACTAATTGTCCGATTGAATAATCTGTTACTTGATTCAAGTAGGTATCTAAGTTGGAATCCATCTAGAAAAGTTCGTATAACTTGAGATTATATGAATATTGATTAGAAGGAAGTGAGTATATGTGATAACTACTTGATTGTAAATTTTAAATAGTATTTTGAACGAATGCTTATCTAAATATTTACCTTTTTGGTAGTATACTGAACCACCCTATAGGTACAACTAAACGATCCGTTAGACGAACATATTATCTAGTCATGCCTACTAAACGGTTCGTCTAAGTGTTCATCGCTTTGCGCTATTTACAATGTTCTACACACTACGTCGGTCATCTGCATAGTGCGGCTTCATGGCAAGTGAATCAGTGATGTGCTCCACCACTACACACAGTAATTTCCCCTCATTCTTTTTCCATGGCCTGCTTCACGGCCATTTTTGAAACAAACGGAGGGATTAATCTCAGAGACCCCATTTTATATTTTTCTATGTTTCTCTTGCGTACTCCATCCGCCTCTCGCCATTTTTCTCTAATTTACATTTTCTCTTGTTTTCACTCTCTCCACTCTATACATGGAAGAGACTTCTAGGACATAGAGATCATAAACTAGGAGAAATTATTGGGTTTGATACATGCACAGTTTTGGAGTCTAATCATTGGATGCCACATATGCTCTCTGAGTTAGCCCAAGCACATGCGTTTCCGTGGGCGCCGAGTAATTCAGGGCCTCAAATCTAATAATTTTTCATAAAGTTGATGGAGAATATTAGAGGGACGGAATGAGAGAGGTGGGCCACGAGCCAAGAGAGAGAGGGAGAGAGAGAGAGAGAGAGAGAGAGAAAGAGAAGAGGGTGAAGGTAGGGTTTTTAGAGAAAGAAGATGATACTAAAAGCCAAAGAGAGCGACGATGACAACATAAAAGCTAAAAGAATTGAACAATCATAAGGGAGGGAAGAGAGTAGGAGAGAGAGAGATAATAGAGATAGACATCACTCATAGAATGTCCAAAAGGTAAATACAATGGTTTAAGGGGGGCATTTTTTTCAATATTATCTTGATATTATGTCACGTTATTTAAAAAAATATTTTTTTTATTTGATGATATTTTTAAATAATCTTTTAAAAAATTATAAATTTATTAATAAAAAATAATATCTAGATATCATAATATTTAGATAATATTATATAATATTAAGATAATATCGAATCAAATGCTCTCTAAATAACGTTATTTGCATTTGGACCCAACTACATCATTAAACCCTTGTTAAAGATGAAGAGTTTTTTTTAAATTTGGGACTTATTTGCAATTAGCCTCCAATCTTACTGAACTGGATGCAACTCACTCAATATAAAGAATGATTTTTCAACAATTTCACATTCCCGCCAATTTGTTTTTAAATTTTTTATTTATAAAATATCTTTTGTTTCCCTACGTCTATCATAACCTCCCTCCCTAGCCCCTAGCCCCTAGCTCCCAGCCCCCCCGCCCTCGACGTCCGATCCCCATGACACCAATAAGCGCAGGACTATCGGCTGTTGCTGAAGGCATTTCCTTCAACTGTCTCTCGTGCTAGCGGCTACCCAACCATTAATCCTTGCCGCATCCCTCACTGGCGATCGACGGCCTCTCTGTCACTGGTGTCAGTGCGAAAGCTTTTGATCCGTGCTCTAGGTGAACGGTGAAGTTTTTGATCCGATCTCTTTTTTTTTTGAAAAGTTTTGATCCGAGCTCTTTGAAGTAAGGCTTTGACCTAGCTCTTTGAAGTAACGTCTGGCTTCCTGGGATCGTTCTTCTTTCATTTTGATTCCTCAGATATCAGATCTCCAACCATGAAGGCATTGATTCTCGTTGGTGATTTTTTTACACGTATGCGGGCGCTGTGCTTGAGCATTCCACAGACTCTTCTGGAGTTTGCCAACAAACCGCTAATTCTACATCAGGTCCTCTGCGCTGAATTTGTGCTCATTGAAGTTGCAGTCTAATAAGGTAGTGATCAATCTTGTTCTCTTTTGTGCTCGTCGAATGCTTCTTTTAGCATAAAAACTGAGCAAGCTGAAAGTGTATTTATCTGCAATTGCCTGATGTAATTTCCTCTGTTTGATACTTCTAGCAAAAGTAAGTCAACTGTATTGGTTGTCAATCTGGATATTTGATTATAGCAAAAAAATTTGCTCACAGATTGCGTTGTTTGAAGTGCAACTTAATGAAGAACAGAAAATCATTTATCTGACGGCAACTTCTTTGGGGTTTATTGTTTTTATGGTTTTTAATTAATTTCTGAAAATATGGTTGATCTGCACTTATTTGTATCAGTTTTACCTGATTAATTAATTTGTTTAGGTATAAAGTTTCTCATGCATTCTTGATTTATCAGCATTTCAAATTAAAGACTGCTACACGATGTTGTGGTACAGAGACTGTACCTTCTCATGTAGAAAGTTGTAAATGATTTTATGGGCATTTGTAGGTATATTTTGTATTCTCTGCACTTGTTTGTATCATTGTTCCCTGATTAGCTTAGCTTGTTTAGTTTATAAATTTTCTCATGCTTTCTTGATTTATCAGCATTCTTTCAAAGCAACAGTGCAGAGATTGTACCTTCTCGTGTAGAAATCTGTAAATGATTTTTTGAGCATTTGTAGCTAGGTATATTTTGTGTCCCAAAATGTGTTCTATGTACAATGAAGTTTGAAAATAACTGATCTTATGTTTTCCCTTTCTTTTCTGTTTGATATCATCGAAAGACATGCAACTAATCTATAGGAGAGAAAAGCTGGTTTTCATATGATCTATGATCATGAAATTTGATACGTTTCCAAAATGATTCTTCTGTCATCAGATCCTGATATCAACAGGAAAGTAGAATATAGAACGATGTCTTGAATGTGGGAAAGTTGAGCACCAGAATGCTCATTGTCTATCTAAAAATTCTGGAGTTAATGGGTGTCCAAAAAATCTCAAGTTAATCGTCTAAAAAGGAAAGAAATGACTTAACTGGTTTTTGTGGAAAAGAGGGATTTTCTTCTGTGCCTTCTCGTGTAGAAAGCTGTAAATGATTTTATGGGAATCTTTAGGTATATTTTGTGTTCCAAAGAATCATCCACAGGCCAATAGATTCCAGTTTTCGTAGATCCTGCCGAGTGGGTTGCTGTGAATATTGCTGGCTCAAAACTGCACTGTACCATGTACTTGTTGTGAGCTGCTGTGTTCAGCGCTTCCCCATTAGAGCTTGTGTCCATCTCTTCATCCAAAGTCTCCTTTTGGTTCCCAGCTGAATTATCCTGCTTCGCCTGGGAGTTGAGGCCAAGAAGGGGGCAATTGTTCTCTTTGTGCCCGACCACACCATGCTTGACGCAAATCACTGAAATCAAAAACGCTACCTTTTTGAAGGTGTTGAACGGCTGCCTTGGAGGTGTCGTGGACATAATAGATACATTTATATGGATGTTGGAATATTGGACCAACACAATGCATATTTTCACTCTTTGTTGCCAAAACAAAATATGTCATTACTTTCTTTGTTACCAAAAAAAATGTCTTTACTTTCTTGGAGTGCATTCTTTTATAGAATCTATATATTTTTCTTATCATTAAGTTCTTTTAACTATTTTATTTTCAGATTGAAGCTTTGAAAGAAGTTGGAGTGGCTCAAGTGATTTTACAGACTGATTGTTAAACTAAGGCAAACAATGAAATTTCATTTATTGGTAAGGAGCCATTTGGTTCAATGTTATCTTAATGTTATGTCATGTTATTTAGATGCTGTGACTTGACTGAGTAGCAATTCTATAATTTTTAGAAGATTATTTACTCATATCGTCAAACCAAATAATTATTTTCTCTAGATAACATAACAAAATATTAAAATAATATTAAACCAAACGCTTCATTAAACTTATCTTCATTTTAAGTTATACATAATTTTGTGAACATTTGCCATTTAATGTTCTCAGGTCATCCTGGACTCTATTAAGGAATTTAAAAGTGAACTTGGTATAAAAATCACATGTTCTGAAGAAATTGACCTCAGCTGAAGCCATAATACTTGGAAAAGAAATCTTGATTGATGGATCTGCTGATCCATTTTTTGTACTTAAATGTGACATTATATGTGAGTATCTACTCAAGGAATTTCAGCTTCCATAAGTCTCACTATGGCGAGGCAACTATGTTGGTTACCAAAGTGAAAGTATATTTTATTATTACTCATTATTCGATAATTCTATAAGTCTGACTTAGCACATGCTTTATATTTTGATGAGCCTAACGAGTTTGGTGTTGTCGTCCTGGAAGAAGGAATCGGAAGAGTTGAAAGATATTTAAAAAAGGCGATAGTTGGAGATGAGATTAATGCTGGAATATGGCTCTTGAATACTTCAGTTGTAGACCGCATTGACCGGATGCAGATGAAGAATGATTCGGTAGTTTCGTTAATGGTTTTGGAGGTTTTTCCGAAGATGGCAAACGATCGAAAACTGTACATGATAGCCTTCCATGGATTTTAGATGGACATTAGTCATTACAGAAACTACCTCAAAGGCCAAAAGCTTTATTTGGCTGCGCTCGACAGGAAATCATCAGCTGAGCTTACTGTTGATGATCCTGTTATTGAAAATGTAATTGTGCACAAGGCAACCATTAAAGCCTAAAAAGATTTGATCAGAGGACCAATGCAAGAAGAAAGAAGGAAAAATACAAGTTCAGTGTCTCTTTTCTGGAGCTCTATCCAGATGTATTTATAGATGAGCTATAGTGGAGTTCAATGGATTTTCGGGCCAAAATATTATAACCGTTAGCTCCAACTGTCGGCTACATACTTATCAGCTCCAAGAAGACCATTGATAGTGGCAAGGGCACGCGGGTTCTTGATCTGTGTGACTGGCGGGAACCGGATGACTGACTGCTGGTGACCAGAAACCTGCAACTGAGTGGAAGTCAGGCTGACGTAACAATCTTTATCAGGCAAAGATGGCAACGACTGTGGATGATTAAATATCGTGGTCGAAAGTACTGGCAGGTGTGGACCAAATATCGTGCTCAATATTGTAGCAGGAAGTTATGATCAAATATCGTGGCCGATGTTATAGGAAGCCAAACATCATCGCCAATGGTTAAACTTAAAACAGCATAAAGGCTTTTACTTTGTACTTGACTGTGCACGCGTTCGCCCCTAAACTTCCCTTGTGCCTTTGCCACGTCGACACCCACGTGTACCCTTCAGATGCGCTGGCTCGGATCCAGATACAATAAGTACCTTGCATTAACCTAATACTGTGAAAATGACCATCCAACAATTGTTGGCCTCAGATGGCTAGATGTGACCTCCATGCCAAGAAGCACGTGAACTCCATTGCACATAACATCATCATAGACTCAAACAGAGTTAGTGAGTACAGACATATTCTCCAATCTTGCCCACTGACCAATGGGGGAATGCCACCCGATGATGTTGTCTGATATGAATGCGTGATTCTTGACATGAGCTCCAGGCATAATTGTACAAATCTTTAGCCTCACTCCAGATTCAATCACACAACTTGGTCTAATGATGACGTTCGGTCCAATTAAGCAATGATCGCCTATAACGGCTGTCTTGTGCACGACTACATTCCCAATAACAGGACCATCAACAGTAAGGTCAGCTGATGATTTCCTCTCAAGCACGGCCAAATAAAGCTTTTGGCCTTTGAGGTAGTTTCTGTAATGACTAATGTCCATCCAAAACCCATGGAAGTCCATTGCGTACAGTTTTCTATCGTTTGCCATCTTCGAAAAAACCTCCAAAACCATTGATGAAACTATCGAATCTCTCCATTTGCATCCAGCCAATGTTGTCTACAATTGAAGTATTCAAGAGCTATATTCCAGCATTAATCTCATCTCCAACTGCCGTTTTTTTTAAATATCTTTCAACTCTTTTGGTTCCTTCTTCCAGGACGACAACATCAAACTTGTCAGGCTCATCAAATTATGGAGCATGTGCTAAATCGACTTATAGAATTGTTGAGTAATGAGTAATAATAAAACATACATTAACCTTGGTAGCCAACATTGTTGCCTCGCCATCGTGAGACTTATGGAAGCTGAGCAATTCCTTGAACGTATAATCATATATAACGTCACATTTAAGTACAATCCATGTTTCCAAGTGAGCCCCATCAAACAACTCGAAAATTGTAATGTTATTTAGTGTTGCATCGAATGCATTAAGCAACGCATTGAGGTGTGAGTGTGTAAAGTTTTCAAACGATGTTAGTTTCTTCATTGCATCCTCTATAGTATATGACATTGCATGTTGCATAACGTACATTACAAATTTACAATGCTTGTTTTTTTTCTTGCTTCATTAGCAAGGATTTTGTATCCTCCATTGTCAAGGTCTTTCTTTTATGCGCTTAGAAATTCAGCTAGACACTCTCCTCGACTTCTAGAAGAAAAAACCATGCTCGTCCTACTCAGTAAGGACATTGTTCTCAGCAAAATTTGAACTTCCCTATTTATTTACCACTTTAAAATCTTGTTGTCATTTTCATGTATATTGGTCTCCATCTGCAGGGAGTTGGTTCTTGAGATAGTTGTCAGAAGATCTTACATAGTTACTTTATGCAAAATTATTCTTTGTTATTGTCAGTCGCTTCATAGAACTTGAAAGGCCTATTCATTCATTAATCACTTATATTTCTGCCATACCTACAAACATGTAAGACAATATTGCAAAATTGTGTTATATGTGTTGCACATCACATGTGGAAGATTTCATTTCACATATTATAAGTGACATCAGGTATGCAGTTTGTTAGATCCCAATCCCCATCCAATGCAACCTGCAAGTTCATGGTACTTTTGAACTCTTTTCTTAGAGTCTTCATGATTCTTCAACTGTACCCTTTTTTTGTACTGCTCGTCTTATTTAAGTACGTCTCCATTTAAAGGTTTCTCGATAACAAGATCTATTTAGATTTTTCTTTCAGATGCGGAAGCATTTGGAGACTGTTTTTTAGCTGGTAGAGGTTTTGGAAGGTACATCACACCATGTTCCTTAAGTTGCGCATTACATCTATAGTCAGTCATATTCGATGATGATGTCCTAGTAGGTAGCTTCCTTCTTATCATGTGCCCAAGTCCAAAGTTTTTATCTTGCTTAAAACAAAGAATGAAAAAAGTAACAATTAAAAAAATTGTGTAAGGGCCAAAACAACACTATTAATGGATAAGAGAAACCATATGACCATCCAAATTGCCAGAATTGCACTGCACAAGAGAACAGATACGCATCTTAGAAAATTTAGTGTCTTAATTTTGTACTATCTTATAAATTTAGTGCCTTGAATTTGCAAGGAAAAGTTTTGGGTGCAGTGTAATGTACTGTTACAACCAATGTATGGTTGGTTGGGTGATTTTGTGTTTGGTAGTTTCATATTACTCCCATGTATTAGACCTATTGTTACGGAAGAAAGGGGAGAGCTTTGCTAGTAAATGGCATGCAGGTTTCCTATAGATTGCGGAGAGAGGGGTAAGGCAGTGATCAAGGAGAAAGATAAAAGGAAGAGAGTGCGAAAAACTAAAGAACACTAGAATTTAGGTGGTTCATTGGCCAAGCTAATTCAAGTTCTACTATTTGGTCCAAAAATCCCTTTTGGGGGTGAGAACAAAGCAATAGAGAGGGGGAATTAGTGCATAGGTTGTGAACTGAGGAAAAAAAACTTTCCTATAGACTAAGTTTTGGCATTTATAGCTATATTAGGAAAACCAAAGGGGTGGAACTCATCCCAACCGCACGGAGTGAGCTAGACTCCAAGATGGTCCAGATCTTGCTTTGTAGATCTCTATTGCTGACATTCAGCAAAAGGATAAGCGTGGCAATCCAATGCATCGGAGAAGTGGCCAGATGATCAATTCAGTGGTGCAGAGGGTGTCCTTGATCTATACTGTCTGTGCGGTATTTACACAAGGAAAGTGAACAAGGTTGATGTGGCATCACTGCTATATGCTATCTGCCTAAAATAAGGGGGAAGATAGGGTTGGCGGGCATCGTGGAGCAGTTGCGGTACGATGGTTAGTGGTCATGTTGTCTTGGGATAGCTGGCTGGGTCCCCTTGAGTACAGAAGGGGAAGACCTGGAGCTTGGCCCAAGACTTAGTGACTAGATGAATTTTTCTGAGACTAATCATTGGTTTGTGCATCATTGGGACACACCTTTCCCTGATCGTTGGTCTATGCATTGTTGCCTGATTGTCTTGGCCTAGGATCCTAGTTTTTCGTGCAAACAGAATTGCATTACACTAGAGGATAGAACACACATCTTAGAAAATTTAATGTCTTTATTTTGCACTCTTATAAAATTTAGTGCCTCAAATTTGCAAGGAAAAACCTGTTCGTGCAGTGTAATGTTTGGGCCTCGTTTGGTTCAAGCTTTTTTTTGGATAAGAGAAAAAAAAATTTTATTTTTTAAATTTAATGAAAGAAAAAATTATTTTAATATTAGAAAATATGTAAAATGTGAAATATTTTTAATTCTAATATTTATTTTTGTATTGAATGTAAAATAAAATTGATTTTTAAAATTGAAATTTGTATTAGATAAAAATATTGTCTCAAACCAAACGAGGCCTAATCATGTGCTATGAAAGTTATCCTTCCAACCTCCATTAGCGGGGTTGAGGCCTACAAGTACAACTCCTCTGTTGTTTCATTTGTCGCAATCTGTCACCGATCGGGAGTAATTCCTAGAAATAAAAGCAGGTGGTGCATAAAAAGTGGATAACATCTCTAGTAAAATGACAACTCCTATGCAGTAAACTTAAAAAAATATTAGTAGAGACATAATGAAACCAACTTTATTTCTTATCTAGCATTCTCCCAAAAAAATGTGAGCAAATTTAAATCAATGAATGCAAATGACTTTGAGACTATAAAAACAGTAAATGACTTTGAAACTCAGCCTGTACTAAGAAAGGGTGCAATGTTTTCCAAAGTTGTCAAATTATATAGAATAAAATGTAAGCAGTGAGAGATATGTTCCTCCAGTTCATAAGCAATGAGAGATATGTGTAGGATCAAGTATGATGTCTAGAGGGGGGTGAATAGACGTAATTAAAATTTAATTTAATTTACTAAATATAATAGTTAGTGCAAAATACAAGCGGAAGCAAATATAAATGCAGATAAGAAGAAAATATCACATCCACAAAGAACACACAATATAACGTGGTTCGGCTCAAATTAGAGCCTAATCCACCCAACCCCGATCGGAAAGATATCACTATAGCACACTCCTTGGTTTAGGCAGAGAAGCCCGTACAAATCCTCTTATATCCACTCACTAGAGGCCCTCCTCACTTTTAAGTGAGGGCTCACTCACTCACCTCCTTCAACCCTTATTTGGAGGCCCTCTTCACACACACAGTGAAGGCAGAAAAGAACAACTAAAATATTACAAAGAAAGACAATCACTCACTCTTCCTTCTTATGATTGAATCTTGAAAGCTAGAAGAAGAGTGGATAAAGAGTTTGAGCACTTGAGTCCAAGTTCACCTAGATCGTCTTGAATCTTGATTGAAACTCCACTTGAATGTTTTTATCAACTCTTAGGATGGTGGAGAATGAAGGTGAATGTTGGGAGCACTTAGAGAATTTTATGAGCCAAGAGTAATACACCAACAACCCCCATCTCCTTATATAACAAGAGCTCCAACGGCTAGAAAAATGAGTTGGAAAAGACCTGGAGGGGTCGACCTGAAGCTAGCCATTGGAGGATAACAATAGGCCAATGGTCACTTCCAAGGTCGACCTCAGGTCGACTTCACCACTGAGGTCGCCTCTAGGTCGACTTGAAAAAATCTTCCAAGATGACCAAAGTTTCTGTCGAGGGTCGCTGCTGAAGGTCGACCTCACTATTGAAGGTCACCCTTCAACTATCCCAAAGCTGCCCTTGAGCTATCACAACCAAAAGAAAATATCTAGAGCAATCTCACCACTATTAGGCAATATAATTAAGAGAGTTTAAACTTTTAAGATTATCTAGTTAACTCGCAGAGATTCTAAGTGCTCAAACTCATATCCAGACCATTCTAATAGTCAAGATCAACCTCACAACAATTCTACTCTCAAGTAAAATGAAAAGTAACAATAATAACATATGCTTCACTTGATCTTCAATACTTGAGCCTTTCTCTCTAACTTAATTAGATCTCAATTTTAGTATAAAATTGAGATGCAACTTTAATAAACTTGAGATTAAGAATACTAAATAATTATGTTAGTATAAATTAACTTAAACATATTGTTAAACATCAAAATCACAATATTACCACAAGGGAGGAACCAACAATATGTTCCTCCAGTTCATAAGTAGTACGTAAAGCAGATGAGCAGTCCATAAGCACATAATGAAGGCTCTTTTCTTTAAACTCCAAAAGATTTAATGCTTCCATTTTTTAAGGTTGGTTGTGGAATGTTGTCCCCTTTTTTGCACATCTAAATCTAAATAGCTAAAATCTAGTGTTGGTAGAGCTAGGCACTAGTCTGTCTAAGCTTTTGATATCTTGGAGTTTGAATGAAGTTGCATTTGACCATAGTTGTTTGAAGTTGGTCATTGTACCTGGTTTCTTGGGATTGCTGTTTTTTGATTTTCACTATCATGCTCATTCCCAGGTATAGGAGAAATTATTATATCCGGATGTAAATCAAAGGCCCCCACGTGTACCCGGACCCACCTGTATTGCACACGTGACGGTTTCTAATTGGCACCCAGATGATGCTCCATCCGGATGTAATAATTTCTCCAGGTATAGGCCCTGTTTGGTGTGAGGATAAAAATGATACTAGTTTAAAAATAATAATAATAATGATAAATATATATTTTTTAATCATTTGTTTTAGTTCACGTACTCAATAATTTTCAATAAAAATATCAATTTTATTTCACATCCTAAATTAAAATACTCAATTTGAGTGTTTTAGTTTAGGATGTGAAATAAAGTTGATATTTTTATTAAAAATTATTGAGTATGTGAAGTAAAATAATATTTTTTATATTAGAATATGTGCAGAATGATTAAAAAAATTTATTTATTATTATTATTATTATTTTTTAAACTAGTCTAATTTTAGTCCCCGTGTCAAACATGGTCAGATCTTCTACTATGTTGAAGACATTGATTCTTGTTGGTGGAAAAGGTACACTTCTAATGCAGGGCCAGATCACCAGCACCGACGACTTCGTTATAATCTACGACTTCGAGCGTAGATTATAACAATATATTTGTTTGTACATAGTTATCTTATTTCTATATTTTATTCGAGTTGTTTGGAGTCGTACATTATGTTTATGTCAGTGGGAATGCTCACTTTGATATCATGTATGGGTTGGATCAAATTGGGTTCAAGAATAGTTCATTTTGAATCAATTTGATTCAAACTTAGGCAAGCTTGGGACCTGTTTATGATGCATCTAAGTAGGAGGATTTGGTTGCAATTTCACCTTTATTAAATCACTGCCAGCCCTAATATGAGATCGGGGCCTTCTGCTCTGCCGGGTTGCGTTGCTCGGCTCCCCCAGTTCGCCACGACGCGCCGCGTCGCGCCCGCTTCACCGTACCCGCAATGGCCGCGCCCGCGATGGCTGCGCCCGTGATGGCCGCGTCGACTTCAGACCAGGGCCGCGCTTATTTCGCTGAGCCCGACAGTCGCTGTGCTTGCTCGGTTGCTCCTATTTTGCCCAGTTCGCGTCCAGGTGACTACGTCCAACTGATTCCGCTCTTTACTCGGCCCGTCGGTCACGTTCTCGCGAATGGCCGGCAACTTCCACTCCACTTTCCTCTTCTATAAAACGGAGAAGTTGGAGCGGAAGGAGGGAGGTTATTGATGATATTTCCACCATTGTTGAGCTGAGTGAGTTTTCTCCTCTGTTGATCTGCGCAGGCGGCGCCGATTTGGACCGGGAACGCAGAGGGGCTGCAGGTTTCCCAGGCTTGAGGTTCTCTTGGATTTTCTGTTTGTCCTTAGTGTTTTGGATAGTGTTCCTGTCTTCTGTTTTCATTCCCAGTTGAGTTGAACTCTGTTGCTTTGATGTCCATGCTTAAGGCTTTCATGAAATTGGGTTTATTCGCTGTTAAATTCTAATTCCCGCCATTAATGCATTACCTGTTTATGTTCATTCCAAGGCTGAACTCTGTTTGCAGTCATCAAATTCTAATTTCATTATCTACAGCTAACAGAAGCTCATTAAATTGGATGATATTCCTTTGTAAAAATTCAGGAATTTGCTGAATTTAATCTGAATCAATCCTTTGTTTGCTGAGATTCATGGATTTAATTTGATAGATTGGAAACTCTTTGATTCCCAAAATTTAAGGAAATGAGTTTAATGTTTGGTGGTTTATCTTTATCAATTTGATAGTTTCCTATTTAATCTGCTTATGTTTCTCTGAAATTGCTTGGAACATTTTAATTTTCTTTAGAAAATCTATTAAAAATTTATGTGAATATGTGGTTGTTGCTAGATAGTATAATTTTATTTCAACTTAGTTTAATCTCCTCAAATTAACAAGTAAAATATTGCATTCGTGGTCTTTAATTCAATTATCATGATTATAGTTTAAACTGCATTATTACCTAGGCACGTGTCTTTATTGGTCGTGTGAATCGCTTTAGCGACTCCTACGCGGCATCAACTTTTGAGATCGTTGACTCTGTTCAAAAGCCTTTTGTGGATTTTGCCAATAAACCCATGATTTTACATCAGGTATTGTGCTAATGCAATTCATGTATTGTATCTTCAGTCCTGAGTTTGTATTCGCTGCAGTTGTAGATTAAGTGAAAGTAAGATATATCTTGTTATTTTTTAACATATGTAGTTAACATGCTAGATGTTTTCCAATATTATTGCCTATATTTGTTTCTTCTGTTTATTATCATTTCATCAAATGTAAGTCACTTGTACTCTTTTCCTTCTAGTTATTTGATTATGATGACAAAGTTGTTTATGTTTACTGGTAGCATCATTTGAAATAGAGCTGAATGGAGAAAAGAAAATCATACAGTTGATCTCAACTCTTTTGGTGACTTTGTTACTATCCTTGTTTTATAGGGCGGCGTTGTTGAACAAAACCTTGAGAATTTTTCCAACAGAGTATAATAGTTTAATTTTCTCATTTAGATAAGTACGTAGTTGTGTGTAATTTAGCGTGCAAAAAATTTTCTTAATTCCTACATCATCATCACTACATAGAGCAAAAAAAGCACTCTATAGTGAAATAGAGGAGGATTGAATTGTACAAGCTTTTCCTCCTTTAACCAAAGGAGTATTTCATTGTAGAGATAGATTCGGCTGGTGTGGATGTCGACTTGGGGTTGAGCAAAATAACATCATATTTTGGTCTCATCTAATTACATTTTTATTTTTTCTTTCATTCTTATATTCTTTATCCTATTACTAATTTGTTTTTGAATTAATTGTAATATAATTGCAAGTAAATTAAATTAAAATTTTAAATTGCACTTTAGTGGCTATTCAACCCGCCAAACGCTTCTATACGAACCTGGGGAAGGCGATGTATAAGATCATGCATAGAATGGATCGCCCTGAAATTTGTACGATGTTAAGTATGATCTAAACTTATTAAGAGAAATTTAGTGTTCATTAATCAGTTAAATAGCACGTTATATGATTATGTTGAGAGATAGCTCTTGGAGAATTGTAAACTGTGCTATAGTTGTGCAGGTGAGAGGAACAAAGCGATGCACATTGTACAACTGCAAAAAAAATGTAATTCTAGCGATAAAATTTTAGTGACAACACAAATTAGTAGTCAATATTGATCGCACGTCACACCTCAATGATGAGCTATAAAAAGTTATCATTTAGAGGGGGTTTGGTTTGTTGTTATTGTTGGACCAGAGACTTTCCAAGAGGGGGGTGAATTTGAATTTAAAAAAAAATTAAATGATTGCTCTTAGTTTAGAAAAGAGATGAATAAATAGTATACTTAAGTTTGTCAAATTGACCAAGTACACTGAGTTCTGAGATCACCTGGACAAGAAAAAACTGTGCAGAAAATTTTACTCGAACAGTCCGGTCGATTTTGAGAATTGACCAAGGTTCGCAGAGCAGTGCAGAAAACTTTTACCCGAACAATCCGGTCGATTTTAAGAATTGACCAAGGTTCGCAGAACAGTTCAGAAATGAATCCAAAAGAGACCAGAAATAATAAATTTAGAGTTTACTAATCATATATTTATTTTGAATAAAAATATTTCAGGTTTTCTATAACTTTAAAATACTTAAATTTAGATATGTTATATTACTTTGGTTCAAGAGAATTTGGGAGCAAAAGTGAAAAGAACAGAATAAATTTATAGTGGTTCGACTTACCGCCTAGTCCACTCCCCACGCTCCTCAAATGGGAATTTCCACTAAATCTCCCTGGCTTTTTACGGGAATCAAAGCCGAATAAACCCGATACAATCCTATGGCTTTTTACAGAAACCAAAGCCAAGAAAACCTATACACCACGGCTTTTTGCAGGTACTAAAGCCGAGCAAACCTACAAAATAACTCAAGAGAAAATAAAGAAGGGTACAAGGTTTTGCTAGCCTTGTTAGCTCAATTACAACTTAAGCACAAAAAAAAAATTAAATTATAGCGAAAAGCTCTATGCGTACAGCAACTTGCCAAGGGTAAAAACTCGTAGAAGTCCAAGATTAAATTCTGTAATTTTGGGGTAAAAGGAAAAAGAAAGCATAATGTAACGTTAAGCAAACACAAACATCTCAAAATATTCAGGAAAAAGCAAGCTTTAAGATATGAAACTATTAGCTTATACAGTCTTGCTTTTATTGTACAACAAAAACAAAACAGTGAAGGTTCAAATTATGAAAAAACTTGAAGATACGACAAAACTCAAAAGCCAAGAAGGAATGTGAACAATGAGGATTATTGGTCTTGGCTTCAGAACAGTGAAAAGCACAGCACTCTTTCTTCCTTTTGTTTCTCCTAGAGGAGGTTTGTTTTCAAGTAGAAGCTTGAAGGAGAGCTTGGAAGATTTTTGAGCAGGAAGAAGAGGACAGAACAATAGGAAATATATGTTTTTATTTTTCTACAGCAGGTGGTAAGCATGAAGCTTGAAATATTTTCTCTTTATTTGAATTAGTCAATTATAGATTAACTATTTTGACATGTCATACAAGTAGACCAATGAGAAAACAGCAAGCAGAGGGCATTTCGAATATTTCTGGGTGATGATGTGTCCATTAGAACGTTGGAGACAAATTGGGTTAAGCTGAGTTTGTATTTTAAGGATAAAAGTCAAGTCCAATTATGCTTGGAATAAGGGAAATGCTTTAAAAATAAAACCTGGGAAAAAGGCTGATATGATAAAACATAAAATAATAGTTTTGTCCATTTTCCATAATGAAATATGTTGGAGTGTTTTCAGTAAGAAAAGATAATTTAAAATGGCTAAAAGAAAGTTAAAACACCCAAACTTTCACCCGAGGGTTAAAACAAAGAGAGAGTGCCACCTAGGATAGATTTTGACATATTGGATAGCTTAGGTGGACAATATATTCAGTACAAAACTCAAAGACTCCTGAAAAGAACAAGTGAAAAGGGAAATGCAAATATTTTTTTTATTTTAGAATGAACAAGGAGTAAAGAAATAATTTTTTGAGAGATGTTTCAAATTAAAATATATTTTTAAGGTGGGCTGCTAGAAACAAAGTAGTGGAAATAAGATATTCTCAATTTTTGGAGATTTGGATGGGCCAAACGGTCAGCTGGGCAGCTATGTTTGGGCCAGTCCAGAGAAATCCGGTTGATTTAGGAAATCGACCGGTTTTTCCTGCAGCTATAGAGATGAATTTCACAGTAAAGATTATCAAGGAATGAATAGATCTTAGGCTGACTAAGATTGAGTACAAGTTAAATTCTTGGCAAAGATATGCATGCTTACGATTATGTCCTAGAAAAGAAAATAAAAAAAACTATGTAGTATACTTCTTTTCTTGAACTTAAATTTGGACATTCACCTCAATTATGATATAAATAACCTGATAACACACTTAATAAGATGATTAGTCCATAATGTTAAATTAATTATAATCATCAAAATTGAGAGCTTCAACAATTTCTCCTTTTTTATGATGACAATTAATTTAGTGTGCTAGAGAAAATAAAAGAGATAGTAGTATGAGTTACTCCTCCTTAGCAAAACACTAATAAATTGAATGCTTGAAATATAAGATAGAGACATAAGTAAAATATACATATTATGGCATGCTCCCCTCAATTGTAGTACACAAAAAAACGTAAATTGACATTGCAGATCAGAGCAAATAAAAATATTGTCATTGCAGATCAGAGTGAATAGATGTTGATCACAAAAATACAAATAGCACACTAAATAATATGTTTTTTTCTCCCCCTTTGGCATCATTAAAAAAATGATCAATGTAGGAAAAAAAGCATCTGATGTTGCTTACAATATTCAGACATAATAACATAGAACAATAATAAAAAGGTGCTGAAAATATTAAAGAGTTTATTCATATAATCATTACATAAATAACTCCAAACCATCATTTCTTGCCAGAAGAAGAGGGGATTAGCTTTTCAGCTAAGAGATCAACTTTTTGACTCAACTTCTCAAGCATTTCACTGTTGTAGCTTGCAAGCTTAGCAATTTCAACAGTGAAACTACTGAGAGTGTCCATATGAGCTTGGAGGCTAAGGAGTTTTTGGCTATTGGATTCAGTTAGCTCTCCAATAGTCTCAATTGAGTCAATAATAAATTTGGCAAACTGGGATGTAAAGGGAGAAGAAGTGGAAGGATAGGTAGATTTATGAGAGGAGAAAGGAGATGTTGGGGCTCTTTGATCTGGTTTGGTAGCAACATTTTTGAAGGAAGGCTTGGGTTGATGTAGTTTGAAGCTGTCTTGGGAAAAACCATAATATTTGGCTCTTTTGACAAAACAGGACAGATTTACTTCATGATGAATGGTAAGAAAGTCACAAATGATGTTGTCATAGTGAAAACTTTGCATATATTTGCTCTTTTGTGCAATATTGCGATAATTTTTTAGGCTATAAAAGATGATCCTATAGTGTTTATAGATCTTCTTTGAAGCAGATAGTAGACTGCAATTTGATGCATATTAGTTCACTCATTTTTGTGGCCATGAATTTGAAGAAAGCATTCTTGTAGTATTCTGCTAAGTGTTTTGGTCTGATCACTACAAGAAGCTAAATATTTGATCTTTCTAGCCACATGCTTCTTAACTCCAGGTGGATTATATTCAGGGCTATGATCCAGAATTGTTTCAATATCTAAGAATGTGTTGGGATCAACCTTGAGATTTTCTAGAATAATAAAATTATCAGGAATATAAAAATCATAGTGGTTGATGAGATCTTGAGCTGAAATTCTAATAGGGATATTTAGAACAGAAGAGGTGAGAGTCCTAGCCTCTAAGTCAATCTCTAGATTGGCATAAAAGAGTTTCACTACATCAGGATAATAGGGACGATAACAGGATAACCATTTCTCCCAACCATGTCGATCAATAACTTGGTTGATGAAAGAAAAACCCCTTCCCTCTTGATTGGTCTCACATTCAGAATAGGATTATCCTTGACCGCCTTCATGAATTTCTTGATGTAGGACCGATGAGATTTGGGTAAAGGAATGGATTGATCAACTGGTTCTTTTCCTTTCCTTCTTGAGGTCTTCGGTTTTTCTTCTTCTTCAGAGATCTCTACAACAAGAGGAGGAATAGTAGGTTTTGAGGAATGAGGCGTGCAAACCTTTGTGCGAAATCTTGGTCTGAGTCGATCCCTACAAATTGAGTGGAAGATAGGATGTAGTTCTGGGCCTGTCTTCTTCTTCTTCAATGGTGCAGATGTACTTTTTATTTCTGCTGTAGGCTTCTCCATTTTTGTGGTGGATTTCTTTGCAGCTTTCTCAGGTTTGGCGACAGAGGGCTTCTTCAATTTTGCTGTTTCATTCTTCACAGCAGGTAGAGATTGGGCAGAGGAAGAAGGACCAATAGAAGATGAGGGAATAGCAGAGGAGAGAGAGGTCCTGACCACTAGTGCCTTTTTCTTGAAACCGGGACAAGGTGGAGTTGAGTCAATGGTAATGGTGACAAGGGTTCTGAGTCTGTCTTCCTTGCTGGATTTAGAAGAGGGAGAGGAGTCGGCGGACATAGCTTCATTTTCTGATGTCTCATTCTCCCCTGAAATCTGTTCTTCTTTTAGTGAAGCTTCCTCTTCGGTCCGGCATCACCTCATGTGATTGATCATCTTCAGTTGCAGAGGAGGAAGAGGAAGGAGGTGGAGCTTTCCTTTTGCTGCGAGTCATTACTGGTTAGGGTTGAAGTGAAAAGGAAAGGGGAGAAGAAGATGGTGGAGGAGCGCTGGAAAAGAGTTAGGGTTTTAGGCGAGAAGGCGAGGAGATAAAGAGAGAGACGCAAGCGACAGATGAAAAGACGCGTTGGTTCGCTTCCCAAGCGCGTCGTTTGAGCAGAAAGATGGATCAGAAGGTTGGCCCACTGGAAGGAATGGGCGGGTCACGCAGACCCGATGGGCTGGTTTTCCAGAAAAATTCGGTTGATTTTGACAATCAGTCGATTTTCTCGGGTAACCCAGAAAAATCACCAACCCGGGAAATCCGGTCGATTTCTAAAATCGACCAAATTTCATGGTTGTTGAGGAGGCATGCAGTTAGTGAGATTTCTGAAAATGAATCATCAAAATTTGAGAGGTGAGAATAGAAAATTTGGAAGAATATGTTTTAAGTTATTTATAGATAAAATTTATATATGAATAAAAGCATTTCAAATAGGGTAAAAAGCTATGCAAATTGTAACATACAATTTCATGGCAAGACATCACAAGCTAGTTTCATCCAACATACAAATCTCTCTAACTATGAAATTGAACTTATCTTTATGCAGAGGCTTGGTAAAGATATCTGCAAGTTGAAAATCAGTGGATGCATATTCTAAGATAATTTCACCCTTTTCTACATGATCTCTAATGAAAGGATGGCGAATTTCTATGTGTTTAGTACATGAGTGCTGAATCGGATTTTTCGTTAAGCAAATAGCACTCGTATTGTCGCATCTAATAGGAATTTTAATGTCATAATCAACTAGTTGTTTTAACCAAAGAAGTTGCGCACAACAACTACCTGAGGCAATATATTCTGCTTCTGCAGTCGATAAGGCAATAGTGTTTTGCTTTCGACTAGACCATGATACAAGAGCATTGCCAAAGAATTGACAAGTGTCTGATGTACTTTTTCGGTCAACCTTGCACCCAGCAAATTCGGCATCGGAAAATCCTATTAGGTTTGGTGTAGTGCCTTTGGAATACCATAGGCCTAGTGAGTGTGTACCAACCAAATATCTAAAAATTCTCTTAACTACTACTAAATAAAATTCTTTAGGATTAGATTGAAATCGAGCACATGCAAACACTAAAGACAATATCAGGGCGACTAGCTGTAAGATATAAAAGAGAATCAATCATACCTCTATATAATTTTTCATCTACCTTTTTACCTTTCTCATCTTTGTCGTGCTTAGTAAATAGACTCATTGGGGTTCCAATTTGTTTCATGTTATCCATCCCGTTCTTTTGTCTATTTGCTTTAACAGATGAATATGTCTTCAGGAAGTTGTTTTATTTGCAATCTAAGAAAGAAGTTGAGTTCTCTCATCATGCTCATTTCAAATTCCCTAGACATGCACTTAGAGAATTCTTCACATAGTAATTCATTAGTAGCACCAAAAATGATATCATCAACGTATATTTGCACTACTATGAAGTTATCATCATGTTTTTTTGTAAATAGTATTGTATTAACTTGTCCTTTTACAAAACCGTTATCTACACGGAATTTAGTCAATCTCTCATACCAAGCACGGGGTGCTTGTTTCAAGCCATATAGAGCTTTTTTGAGCTTGAAAATATGATCCGAAAAACACTAGTCATTGAAACCAGGAGGTTGCTCAACATACACTTCTTCGACAATAAAATCATTAAGAAAAACACTCTTTACATTCATTTGAAATAACTTAAAGTCTTTAAGGCAAGCAAATGAAAGTAAGAGACGAATGGCTTTCAAACGTGCAACAGGCGCAAATGTTTCCTCAAAATTGATGCCTTCGATTTGAGTGAAACTTTTGGCAACTAATCGGGCTTTATTGCGAATAATAGTTCCGAAATCATTCAACTTATTACGAAAAATCCATTTTGTATCAATGATAGAATGATCCTTGGGTCTTGGGACTAGTTCTCAAACATCATTCCTTTTGAATTGATCAAGCTCTTCTTGCATAGCTAAAATTCAGAAATTATCATTTTTGGCTTCTTCAAATGACTTTGGCTCGATTTGAGAGATAAAGGCAGAGTGATTTACCTCATTTTGAAGAGATGATTTTGTTCTTATCCCTTGTGATGGGTCACCAATGATTTGTTCTGGTGGATGAGCTTCCTTATATTTCCATTCTTTAGGAAGATTCATCTTGGCTTCATCTTTACCATTAAATTTTAATTGTGGTGGCACATCTTCATGAGGTTCTTCCTTGGCACATGCTTTTCCACCTTTTATGCTTTGCTTCTCAAAACCCGTACCTTCAAAAAGGTCATTATCTCTCCTTGAAGAGTTTGGGTTAGATTCATCAAATTGGACATGAATAGATTCTTCCACTAGCATAGTTCTTGTGTTATAAATACGATATGCTTTGCTAGTTAAAGAATATCCTAGGAAGATGACTTCATCCGCCTTAGGATCAAATTTTCCCAAATCATCTT
Organism: Apostasia ramifera; assembly: GCA_019297695.1. NCBI lineage: Eukaryota > Viridiplantae > Streptophyta > Magnoliopsida > Asparagales > Orchidaceae > Apostasia > Apostasia ramifera. The sequence goes on along the minus strand of JAEMOT010002501.1, from coordinate 41,691 downwards.
TACCATTATTCAAAACAAAACAATTACAGCCAAAAATACGAAGATGAGAAATATTTGGTTTACGTCCTTTCCATAATTCATAAGGGGTCTTCCTAAGTATGAATCGAACTGTCACACGTTTTACTATGTAGCAAGCCGTATTTACTGCTTCGGCCCAAAAATACTTTGGAAGTCCACGCTCATAAAGCATGGATCTAGCCATCTCAATAAGAGTTCGGTTCTTCCTCTCAACAACCTCATTTTGTTGAGGAGTTCGAGGTGTCGAAAAATTATGTGAGATATAATGCTCATCGCAAAAGGATTTCGCTACGAATTTAAAGTACTTCAAAACCCTTTTGGTTGTATATACGCTTATAAAAAGATTTAAAAATATCAAAACATCGTGTTTGTGAGAAAGAAATAAAGTCCAAGTAAATCTAGAATAATCATTAACTAGTACAATAATTTTACTTTTCTCCTAGACTAAGAGTTCTATTAGGTCCAAATAAATCCCATGTGCAAGATTTCAAAAGATTTTAAAGAGGTAATAACATTCTTAAACTTAAAAGAATTTTTAGTTTGTTTTCCTAGTTGACATGCACCACAAAGTCTATCATTCTCATAAATAAGTTTAGGCAAGCCATTAACTAAGTCTAACTTAGAAATTTTATGTATAATATGCATGCTAGCATGTCCTAACCTTCTATGCCATAGCCATGAATCATTGACATGAGATGCAAGACATTTTACATCATTATAATCAATAAAACATAAATCAACTTGATAAACATTGTAATGTCTATTTCTTACAAATATAGTCATACCAATATGCTTGATGAGACAATGAGAAGCATTGAATGAAACTTCATAACCATTATCACAAAGCTGAGAAATGCTAAGCAAGTTATATGCAAGACCATCAACTAATAGGACTTTGCCTATGGAGGTTGTAAAATTTTTGCCGACTTTACCAATTCCGATTATACGTTTTTTTGTATTGTCACCAAAAGTTGAAGTCCTCCATTTTTTGGCTTTAGTGGGTGAATTTTGTTTTGTCCCCTGTTATGTGACGTGAGCACCCGCTATCCAAGACCCACATGCCTCCACTAGTCCCAGAGTGGAGACATGCCTGTAATATGAACTCTCAAGTCTTGATTTTAGGAGCCCAAATATATTTGGGTCCTAAGGTATTAGTCAATATAATATGATTATCATGAGATATGCTTTTTAGAATCCATATATAAGAAGTACATTTGGATGCAAGCATGAATTTTCTTATTCTACAAATACTTGCAATATGTTCATGCTTTTGACAAAAGTTATAAGTAATGTAGGGCATGATATTCAAATAAGAATTTTTACTATTATTTCCTGCATGCTTCTTAGTCTTAGGATCATGCAATTTATTTTTTATCTTGAGCAATTCATTTTCCTTAATAATTACATCAATCCGCATGCAGAGATCTTTATTCATATCAGTAAGATCACTGATTTTCTTTCTTAATTCATTTGCAAGAGAATCACAAGAAAGATGAGTTTTTTTTAAAGAAAAATATTTTTTCTTTATCTTTTCATATTCTTGAATAAGATCAACTAAATTTTCTTCTAGCTCATCATAAGAAAGTGAGGAGACATTTACCGAATTTGTAGACCATTCATCATTACTTTCAACATCAGCCATCAAGCAAAGGTTAGCAATTTCTTCCTTTTCATCACTGCTTGAGTTTTCATCTGAATCACTCCAAGTAGCTACAAAGGCTTTCTTCTTTCTTATCTTCTTTCTTTTGAGAAGAGGACAATTCAGTTTGATATGTCCTGGTTGGTTGCAATTGTAGCAAGTTACTTCATTTTCTTTGATCTTTGATGTGTTCTTCTTAGTATCTTTGGCCTTAAATGATTTCCTTTGTGAACGACGAAATAGTTGCTTCTTTTTCTTCATAAGGGAGTTGAAATGCCTCGAAACTAAGGCAATTTCATCTTCAAGCTTTTCTTCATTATCTTTACTTGAATTACCCTCACTTTCGGTTGTTGGTGGAGAGGAGGCTCTTAGAGCTAGAGCCTTTTTCTTTCTATCTCCTTCTTCATCATCCTTTTTCTTTTTCGTTCTTTTCATCTCCAACTCATATGTTGTTAAGGAACCTAACAACATATCAAGTTCAAGAGTTGAAAGATCTTGAGCTTCTACAATGGCTGTTGCTTTGGCATCGTATTCCCTAGGAAGACATCTTAAAATTTTTCTGACAAGTTTCTCGTTAGTAAAGATTTTTTCAAGAGAAATCAAACCATTAGTTATGTTAGTAAAACGGGTAAACATATTTTTAATAGATTCATTAGAATTCATTTCAAATAGCTCATAATCATGAATCAGCATATTTATTTTGGATTCTTTGATTTGGTTGGTACCTTCATAAGTGAGCTCAAGTTTAGACCATAACTCATGAGCTGTATTGAGATTACATATTCTATTAAACTCACTTGGAGAAAGACCACATTGAAGATGATTGAGAGCTTTGGCATTGAGTTGTGCCAATCTCTTCTCTTCCGGTTCCAAATCACAAAACTCCTTAGGTGTTACTTTGTCTTCTTTCATAGGAGAGACAAATGGCTTTCTAGTTACCTCTCATAGTTCTATGTCTATGCTTTGAAGGTAGATCATCATTTTTCTCTTTCAAAAGTTATAGTGTAAACCTTTGAAGAATGGTGGACGATTTGCCAAGAGTCCCTCGCATATTGCGTCATCCGGAATATGAGTGGGAAGCGTCATAGATCGTCTCTAGGAGATTAATCCTGAAATAATAAGTAAACAATTACAGAGACCTACTCTGATACCACTTGTTGGCCCAGAGACTTCCAAAGAGGGGGGTGAATTGGGATTTTAAAAAACAAATTAAATGATTGCTCTTAGTTTAGAAAAGAGATGAATAAGAAGTAGTATACTTAAGTTTGTCAAATTGACCAAGTACACTGAGTTCTAAGATCATCTGGACAAGGAAAAACTGTGCAGAAAATTTTACCCGAACAGTACGGTCGATTTTGAGAATTGACCAAGGTTCGCAGAGCAGTGCAGAAATGAATCCAAAAGAGACCAAAAATAATAAATTTAGAGTTTACTAATCATATATTTATTTTGAATAAAAATATTTCAAGTTTTCTATAACTTTAAAATACTTAAATTTAGATATATTATATCAGTTTGGTTCAAGAGAATTTGGGAGCAAAAGTGAAAAGAACACAACAAATTTATATTGGTTCGGCTTACCGCCTAGTCCACTCCCCACGCTCCTCAAATGGGAATTTCCACTAAATCTCCCCGTTTTTTTACGGGAACCAAAGCCAAATAAATCTGATACAATCCTATGGCTTTTTACAGGAACCAAAGCCAAGAAAACCTATACACCACGGCTTTTTGCAAGTACCAAAGCCAAGCAAACCTACAAAACAACTCAAGAGAAAATAGAGAAGGGTACAAGGTTTTGCTAGCCTTGCTAGCTCAATTACAACTTAAGCAAAGAAAAAATTAATTTGCAATGAAGAGCTCTATGCATACAGCAACTTGCCAAGGGTAAAAACTCGTAGAAGTCCAAGATTAAATTCCATAATCTTGGGGTAAAAGAAAAGAAGAAAGTATAATGGTTAAGCAAACACAAACATCTCAAAATATTCAGGAAAAAGCAAGCTTTAAGATATGAAACTATTAGCTTATACAGTCTTGCTTTTATTGTGCAACAAAAACAAAACAGTGAAGGTTCAGATTATGAAAAAACTTGAAGATACGACAAAACCCAAAAGCTCAGAAGGAATGTGAACAATGAGGATTATTGGTCTTGGCCTCAGAACAGTGAAAAGCACAGCACTCTTTCTTCCTTTTGTTTCTCCTAGAGGAGATTTGTTTTCAAGTAGAAGCTTAAAGGAGAGCTTGGAAGATTTTTGAGCAGGAAGAAGAGTACAGAACAATAGGAAATGTATGTTTTTATTTTCCTACAGCAGGTGGTAAGCATGAAGCTTAAAATATTTTCCCTTTATTTGAATTAGTCAATTATAGATTAACTATTCTGACATGTCATACAAGTAGACCAATGAGAAAACAGCAAGCAGAGGGCATTTCGAATATTTTTGGGTGATGATGTGTCCATTAGAACGTTGGAGACAGATTGGGTTAAGCTGAGTTTGTATTTTAAGGATAAAAGTCAAGTCCAATTATGCTTGGAATAAGGGAAATGCTTTAAAAATGAAACCTGGGAAAAAGGCTGATGTGATAAAACATAAAATAGTAGTTTTGTCCATTTTCCATAATGAAATATGTTGGAGTGTTTTCAGTAAGAAAAGATAATTTAAAATGGCTAAAAGAAAGTTAAAACACCCAAACTTTCACCCGAGGGCTAAAACAAAGAGAGAGTGCCACCTAGGATAGATTTTGACATATTGGATAGCTTAGGTGGACAATATATTCAGTACAAAACTCAAAGACTCCTGAAAAGAACAAGTGAAAAGGGAAATGCAAATATTTTTTTTATTTTAGAATGAACAAGGAGTAAAGAAATAATTTTTTGAGAGATGTTTCAAATTAAAATATATTTTTAAGGTGGGCTGCTAGAAACAAAGTAGTGGAAATAAGATATTCTCAATTTTTGGAGATTTGGATGGGCCAAACGGTCAGCTGGACAGCTATGTTTGGGCCAGTCCAGAGAAATCCGGTTGATTTAGGAAATCGACCGGTTTTTCCTGCAGCTATAGAGATGAATTTCACAGTAAAGATTATCAAGGGATGAATAGATCTTAGGCTGACTAAGATTGAGTACAAGTTAAATTCTTGGCAAAGATATGCATGCTTACGATTATGTCCTAGAAAAGGAAATAAAAAGAACTATGTAGTATACTTTTTTTCTTGAACTTAAATTTGGACATTCACCTCACTTATGATATAAATAACCTGATAACACACTTAATAAGATGATTAGTCCATAATGCTAAATTAATTATAATCATCAAAATTGAGAGGTTTAACAGTTATTTTAGTGTTATGTCATGTAATTTAAATATCATGACATCTAGATGTCATTTTTTAACTAGTATATATTTATATATTAAGTAATAATTAATTATTATTTTAAAATAATAATTTTGTAATTTTTTATACTATTATTTTAATATATCAAATAATTATTTAGTTACTCAAAATAACTTGACGCATCAATTGTTATAATTTCTTTGTTTATAGTAATCGCAATTCATTACTTCATTTTGGGCGGGAAATGATCTAACTTTATACTGCATTAACTCAATTCAATCAGCAAATGAACTAATAAATTATAATTTTCATTAACAATTAATAGAGGGAATGATACAAATTCTTCCCAACAATAACATTACTATCTTAATTTAAGTTATAACAAAATTTTATCCAAAAAACTTGAGTCTCATATAAAATAAAATCAATAAATTTCAGATCAGTCTCAATATTGAAGTGAAACTTATAAAACAGATCAATTTATTGTAACTTTAAACTATTTTTGAATTTACTTCAAAGCTTTTGAATTACAAATCTTATAATCACACAAAGGTTTTTTATGATTTAGTTTTCTGTGTGAAATTTATAAATACAAATTGTGTCAAAATGGTTAAAATTAAGACTATTAAAACCGTCAAAATTATAAAAACTAATACTCCCAATGTAAGAATCGAAATTAAAATAGTAATTTAATAATTTTGTTAAAAAAACTTGAATTCAGTCCCTTTAACTACCCATTGGGGATTAGTCGTGTTAACATGCAAGGTTTTTATCAGTTATTAAATTAATGTTTGAAATTTCAGCTTGGGTATGACCGTTTTAGAAATAATTATTGTATGTAGTCAGAGCGCTGTGTCATCCATTAGAATCTCATTAGGATGGCGCCGTACAAATAGGCGGGCTCCGTGAGCAATGCTATGCATGTAACGGCATGAAAACGTCATTTCACATCATTTTCTTGCCTAAACATTCTCTTACCAACCAAAGAGCATTTAGGCTATCAACTAAACTAATCTTAAATCCTATAACCCGTGACTTTAGAGAGAAAAAGAGAGAAAAGTTAAGAGTTAATTTAAGTTTGATTAGATAATGTTAAGAGACTAATTTAACATAATTAAAATATTATTAAAGTCTCATTAGAGAATAAAAAAATTAAATTCTTAATTTTTAATATATTAAATTTTTAAAATTAAATATTTATGTCATATTATATTTTAAATACCTAATTATGAACTACATTTTCTCAATTAAGTAAAAAAAATTTAGCACTTCATTTTCTTTAAGTAGATTAAGATTTAACTGTTTCACCAACATAAACAATTTGTAATTGGTAATTATACATTTTAGGATAACATTAATAGGTAAAGTTTGAAATTAATAAATAAAAATTTCTTTTAAGCAAGGCAAATGTAATTCTAAAAATAATATTCAAAAGATCCAATCTATTCTATTATAATGGTGGGAGTTTTTCGAACGGAGAAAACACATTTCCCGTCGTTGATTTCTTTTGGCATTTCATATAACGCGTTTTTTGTCGCTGATTTCTTTTGGCATTTCATATAATGCTCGACGATTTTTCTTCGTGGGGATGAACGAGCTGGTCAAAGACCCTGTGCCAATCAAATGATTATTTGGATAAGACAAAGACCCTTAAGGATTTAAATTTGATACATGAAGAATGACATGAAACATTATATTAAATAGTTTCTTATACCTCATTAATGTAATTAATTAAATGCTAAAATATTATAAAATGTTAACAAAGAATGTGCTATAGTAGTCTATACATTCAGAGTGCAAAAACAAATGTAATACTCAATCAGAATTGATATAAATTCTGTCGGGCAAATATCATAAAAATAAATTTATTATTCATCTGGGTCTATAACATAATATTATATAAAAAAAGTCTATAATCTTGTAAATGATAATTATTCTTGTCAGTGATTTGAAAATTGTTTATATGAATTAGTTGTGAAAATGATGCGCACCAATCTCAAACTAGCAAGAAAATCTGATTTAATATGGGTTTCTATATTAAATATGAGAACCGACAGTAGCAAGAAATTCGACTAGAAGAAGTTGTTTGATTGTGATGGAGTAGAGCAATCTTTGTCTAGCTGTAGATGCATCCATGATGAAGTTAATTATATCTTTATTTGGATGCTAATACAAATTTGAATTGTTAAATAAGGAATAAATTTCTTATTTTACTTTCACAAATTTGATTTCATACTTTTGATTCTCTTTTTTGTTGGTGCATAGTTATTTTTATTTGATGATTATTTTCCAGCACATCATTGGTTAATTAATGATATCTTTGTTGTTTTGTATTTGTTTATATGGCTTTTTTTTGCTAATATTGTGAAAGGTTGGGTTCATTTAAAATGAGATGTTTATGACGAACTAATCACAACATTCTTATTCATGGAAATTTGTTGATTTAATTCTTTTATTTTCATGCATTTCTTTGAAGATAATAATTACATTGAAGATGTTAGACAAAAAGGGTCCAAAATGCAAAATATGAAATTATGATCATGTATGAAATATAGAATTTATTTTCTAAATTTATTATCCTTTTTGAGTTTTCTCATCAAGTTTTTTTAATTGGAAATCTCCATTTGTAAAATCCTATCAGCTGAAATATTCAAATCCCATAAAGACAATATAACATTCAAAATTTAAAAAGACAAAGAATTCGTTTTGAACTACTAACTGGATAAGATTTATCTGAATACTGTATTGCTTAATATGGGATATTAAAAATTTTAAGTCCCTATCACTACACCGAGACTGATTTTTTACAGACTCCCAAGAAAAACTTAACTCAACTCAAAGGCATTCCTTCTGTCAAGTTCCATAAGCTTTTGGTCCTTCGTAAAATGGTTTCTAATCAGCCTAAAATATTTACATTCTGTTAGCATTGAAAAATAATAATTACTTTGAACTTAAATAATACATACACATAATTCATATAAACAGATAATTGTAAAATACCTCTCATCAGATGCGATTGGGTTGGAGCAGAAGTTGGTTTGATATATATTGCAATGAACCTTGATAATTATAAGCAAAAGCATGAGATGGAAATGAATGTACCGCAAGGTGTTCTAAGAAATGGTATCAAATGTTTTGTCTTCTTAGCTCCTGGCATATTCTGTGTACTTGTTGCTGTCTTTAAGGTTTTTAGCTCACTTATTAGATAAACTTTTTTCAATATACGAGCCGACCATTGCAAGAGCTGATTAAGCAACACAGGGCACCATGTACTCATTACTTTAACCTTCGATGTATACAATACATGAAGATACTTCATATTTGCATTTTACTTGTACTTCAATCTATTCTATTTATAATAGCAGCAGTTTTCCCATAGGAGAAAGCTGTTTCCTTCTATGCGTTTCTTTTCTGTTCGTGTTTCCCCGCATCTGCTATTTTTCCCGACCTAGGTATGCGAAAGATGAAGTGCGATCTTGAAGATGGAGCGGTGTCTAAGAGGGAGACGGAGGGCCGACTGGGTATGCGAGAAGAGGAGATGGACAGGCGGGGGCGCTACAATTGCGTAGTGGTAGTTGAATTGGCTAATCTACAAGGCAACCACAAATTTCTGCCGGGGGAGCTCGACAGGCAGAAGCAGAAATGAAATGATCCTGAAAGATCCCCGATCCTTTCCTCTACAGCATATCCTCCAATGCATTGCCCCACAACTTTATCTGAGATGTCGAACTCATTTGCAATGAGATCTTTGGCCTTCCCCTTCGCCTTCGGAAATGCGAACTTCGTGGTCCATTTCTGCCGCCAGTGTGATGACACTCTAGACATGGTGCTTCTCTACCATCGGATTTTATTTTGTTGATGGGCGATAAGCTGTGAAGGCTACCCTACCATGATCAGTGCATTATGTTTGAAGAAAAATGCTAATCCCGCTTTGGCCTGAGATGTACTGAAGGTGATGCTCGAGCTAGGTCTGGAAATGGATGATTTGAGCTACTACTCTGTTTTCTGAAGCTTTTGCAGAGCTGGGGATTCATCTGGAGTTGATTCAATTGTGAGAATCATAGGTGAGAAGCGGATCTATGGTATGCATTACCTAATATATGCAGATTTTGTATATAGCTTGTGTAAATCTAGAAAGTTTAGAGAAGCGCGCAAGCTGTTTGATAAAATGCAAAGAAGGATGAACACAGGAATGAACACATTGAATAGCTTTGCATGACTCCGAAATCCCCTCTGAAACCTGAAAGGAGGATAATATTTAATTAGCTAAGCTCTTCAAATCTGATAACTAAAGCAATGACATTTGAGGCCTATTTCCAAGCATTATGTAGCAGTGAGAGGCTTGAACATGCCGAGATCTTGCTGAAGGAAGCTGCAGAAAAGCACTTAGAATCTGAAGTTTGTATGCAGAAATCATTCATAAATGCTCTATTTCGCTCATGCAGGCATGTAGAATCTATCAGATTCTTCGAAGCAAAGAAGAAGAAAAAAATAGGTATGTTTATGTTAATTAGTTTGCTAATTCTATTATCTTCTGTCCTCATCTCTTATAACGCTTAATCATTTTTCTTCCTGAAAACATGCAAACAGGGAGCTGGATAAGCGGGCGCGACAGTTTTCTAAGGGGAGAGCGGCGTGATGGGGCAAGGGCTTCCTCAGGGGCAAGTGGCGAGCTGGGGCGATGATCTGCAAGGCCTACGAGCCAAGAGACTCGACGACGGTTTCGGTAGGGCCTACAACGCGTTTCTATCTGTGCTCTTCTGAAGTGGATTGAAGTTCACTGTGACACCCTGCGAGGCAGAGGTAGGCAAAGCAATGAAGACAAAGTGGCAGCCAAATATGGGGGAGCTCGTGTCTCTGCCGGGATCCCTAGGAGGCGGATGGAGGCCAAGCGTTTGAAGACGAAGTGGCATGTATCGATTGAAAGAAAAATAAAAAACAAGATTAAAGAAGCACACCTTAGTCCCTTAGCTTTAGAAATGGAACCTCACCAATCTAGCTAAGGATAAGCTAGAAGCCGACAATCATTTGAGTCAATCAAATTACAAATAAGCATATTATTTTTATAAAGTTCATCAAGGAGGGAATCGATATAGTGTTCCTGCAGGTCTGATAGTTGATAAGCCTGGTTGATAAGATGACCAAATCCTTGAAGTCTTCCATTATGGGTAAGCTTCTCTCAATAGCAAAGTTCTCATTAAAGTAATATTTTATAGAAAATATTGTTTATACAGAAATTATTATATGAACTAATTTATTAGTCTTGCATTTAGCTTATTTAGCGCAAGCCCAGAGGAAGTTGTGAAGAATCTCAGATCACTCCTACTTCAAGTTTTGGTAGCTATTTGCATTTCATTCATTTTTGACAACTACTACTAACATATATCATAGTTGCAATAACCTTTTATACATTTGGAAAATTTTTAATATGCAAATTATTTTTTTATTAAAAAAAAACTAACGTAGTAAAGGAAAGCAAGAATCTAAGTTAGAAAGTCTATTAGTTATAGGTCTTTTATAATTTAGTTCCAACTTTGCTACAAGTGTGCTATCAAAAAATAAAACTTTGCTACAAGTAAAGCTATATATTGCTATTGAATTTCTTAGATTCATAATGCTTAAATCTTTATAGATCTTCATGGTATCAAGTGATTATAGTTCCTTATTTTTTGCTAGAAAAATGTTTTAGGTGGCTGGTTGTTTTAGGTGGCCGGTTGATTTGGACATACTCTTTAATTAAAATATCCAACTTCAAAGGATTTGCATTGAGGATTATTATATTTCTCTATTTGTAAATCCATTGGGACCACCATAAAATAATCTGAAAGCTAAATAATCAAGATACATAGAATTGCAACGAATTAGGAATTAGTGCCTAAAGCTTTTGTTAATGGAAGACACCGTGAAACAGAGCAACCAAGTTTTGCAAGACAGTCTTTTCCTAGAGAAATTTTTAAATTAAAGCTAATTAATTCTTTTTTTTTTCATTTTGAAAATCAGTTCTTAGTTTTTTTCATTGTCTTGCTTTCGCAACCATGAATACAGTTGTAACAATCTCTCCTATCTAATAACAAAAGTAGCTTAACAATAATATCTCTTAATCCTAGCCTTCTTCCTTGCGCCTCTCTCCTATTCTCTCATAGTGGCAGTAGTGGAGTTGCTTAAGGAAGCAGTGGCAAAGGACCGAGAAGAAGACCAACGGAGGCATAAGCTCCACATGTGAACAGAAAATACCATCAGGTAGCTCTACTCTCTCAACTTCCTTCATTTTCATTATTGTCTAGCACTTTATCCTCTTTTAGGGGTTCAGTCTCAATCATTCACCTTTGCATTCTATGTAATAGGTGCATCGGTGATGCTCAAAGCTAGGGTTTTAAACTTGGCTTTTGTTTACATTGGCATGTGCATTTTAGATATTTAAAAATTAACATACTCCTCCTTGTATTTTGTAATTGTTGAGTTTTCAACTTCTTCATTAGTAATGTTGTGGAGAAATCAAATACTTGGTCATTTTTTTAGCAAGTTTATGTTCTCCGGTGAGAAATTATCATTTGGCTTATTACTATTATTTTAATTTGTTAAAACCTCCTTTATTGACCAAATTTTTGCTTTTCTATTATTGACTAAATTTCTGCTTTTCTATTATATTTTGGTAAATCTTTCGTTCTTTGCTTTTTTTTTTGAAAATCATAAGAAAACTAGAGTAGGTCTCAAGCAAGAGCTCCTGAAAGTCATTATGCTGCTCAGTTGAGATGGTACAACCATCACAGGTAAGATTGGTGGTGAGAAAAAAAAGTTTTGAAAATTTTTTATGTGCATAGAGAGATTTAAGAGAATATATTCAATGGAAAACAACTTAGAGAGCATTTTGTTTGAGTAAACATTTGGATTAATTCGTTAATTTTATTTCTCCATACTATTTATGTTAATATGTTCTTTTTCTCTTTCAAATTTACTTATAAAATTATTTCTATTTGTAATCTAGCAGCTACAAAGCACGTGCAATTTACAGGATTTGGAATTCTTGCTGGGAGTTATGGTATTGAAAATTAGTTGTTCATGTTCTTATGCCTCAAATAACAGTCATTCTATTACATTCTATGAATGGTTGGCTTTGGTTCTTTAACTTTTGAGATGTTAAACCAACCCTACTTTTCCTATTAAGTTCCAATTGGGTTTATCTGATTTAACATTTAAGATATGTTTATAAATATGCAATAGTAGTTGCAAATTGTTGTGAATATGACTCTTCGCTATTAGATTGCTAGCAATAGGAGTTTGAGATAATTAAACAACTCTGAGATTTTAACCCTATCTTAGTTTAAACTCTAGATTTATACAAAAGAGTGTATTACAATTGTAAAAATGTAGATTACAATAGGGATAATTTTGGGCAAGAATTCTCTTTCTCATTTTGGTTATGTCGGGTACAAAATTTTTTTACCAATTAAAAATCTAATTTGAAAGCAGAAAGAAAAAAAATAAAAATCTAATTTGTAGGTTCCTCTATGATGCTTTAGCTAACATGTCCTATATAAGGTAACTTTCAAGTAGTAGTGTCAATTTACTTTTTAAGTTGTCTTTTGTGTTATATTTTAATTCTAATTTGGTGTTTGGTTAAACATTTTTTATGACTGTTTAGCTAACTTTTAGCACTCTTGACTCATTGATAGATCTATGCAGATTCAGACTTGGTGACCTTTAAAGGTATATGATATTTTGTTTCATGCTTATTGATACTGAGATTTGCATCCATGATTTATATTATTTGGTTTTAAATTTTAGAGGTAATTGGTTTTGTTTAAGAAAGTAAATGGTAAAAAGCTAATAATTTCAATAAAAAGGATTCACATATGATGGGAAATGTATGAGAGCAAGGTATCTGCAACTAAGTAGAACTAGCTTTGGTCATAAAAGTTCTCTTATTAACAAACTTTTTATACGTCTTTTGCCTTTTTTTCAATAAAAAGGATGACTTCAACAATCTTTTGATTATTTTAAGATTTTATTAAGTATATAAAGCATTTAATATCTTCAGGCAATGCTCGAAATCATGGAAGTTTATGGGATATCTTTAAGACATGTAAGCAAATGTTTAACATGTTTAATTAAGTATACCTTAACTATAGGATGATAGTTTTCCTTTGCACTGAAATGTGTCATCACAGTCCTAATAGTAGATTAATATAACCTATGTGCTCTTTTTGTTCACTAATGGAAATGGTGACTCATTATTTCGATGAATCATTTCTTCGGACAAAAGAAGATTCTGTAAACATTGATTCGAAATCTCACTTATCAAAGTCCATTGTGGAAGAATCTTTTGAGGAATTGGCCCTAATATATCTGATCTATGCATCATATCATGAAAAATGGATACAAATTTTTGACTGCTACTTAGCATCGGCAATGGGTCTGAAAGAGTATCTAAAAGGGTGAAATTGAGATATTTGCACCCCGTAGAAGTAAGGAATCATGGCATATATGTTTGGAACAGATTACTCATTTGTTTAACTAGTCTGTTGAGCTAACTATGAGCATGGCAAAGCTTCTTATTTTATACAAGCACAGTAATCTCTTTTTTACTTTTATTTGAATTTTTCATTAATTTTGAAAAATGTTGTGCATTTTAGTAACTTTGTTATGTATGTATGCTTGAACATTTATTCTAATTTCAGATATTTTAAAAAAGCAATATGCTTGTGGACAATTCATGTGGACAATTTTGAGCTAGCAAAACTACTAATTTTCCTTTGTACATATCCTTGTATAGTTATATTGTGCCATTTGAATCCTTTTTTTGTTTATAATTATTTGATAAAGAAATCCAATCTTATTATTGTTTGTAAATGAATTGAATATCTGTTTTCCTCTGAAATCTTTTGGATTTTATTTATATAGATGGGCCTTTACTTTGCACATCTCAGATATTCTTTTTCTCTCTTTTTTGAGCAACACTTCATAGGTATTTTGATTGTGTGGATAAGCACATCATAATACATATTTTCAGAAGCATATATTTTGATGCAATTTAAAGATAAAAAATAAGATATCTATAGTATAAACTTTTTTATTTTTANTATATATATATATATATACATTATTTAGATATTTGAATTCATTTTATAATATATTTCATATTTTATGCCTATGATAATATAGGTTTGGTTCAACCATTGAGAGTAAAAATATCTTAATATTTTTAGGATTTTATTTTTATTATTAGTGATTTTCTTTTTCTTTTACTTGTTATTTAGTGGTGTTAGGTGCAGTAGTAAGTGATTTTCTTTATTCAATATGTAGATATCTATGTTAGGTTAGGTTATCAAAAAATTTAACTCTCCTATTTAAGGTAAGGTATGTATCTTAATGATTTTTAGTAAAAAAAAAAAAAAAAAGCATCTCGATAAGCTCCCTTAAAAAAAGTTTTCTCCACGATCAAAAGTGCTTTTAGTTTGGTTTGAGCGTTAAATTTTGAACAAGAGAAAAATAATTTATTTTATCAATTTAATAGCAAAAAAGTTTTAGTTTAATATTTGAAATTGTGTAAAATATAGAATAAAGTTAATTTTAATATTCGTTTTTATATTAGATGTGAAATAAAATTATATTTTACAATTAAAATTTGTGTTGAGCAAAAATATAGCTCAAACTAAAAGAGCTCTTAAAGAAGGCATTAACGTTTTATTAATATATTTAATGTATGTGAGCACACAAGATTCTTATTTAAAATATCAAAATTATGTTAAAAAAGATTTTTTTAATTAAAAAAATGGTACGTAATTATTAGCTCTATAACTATTTGTTCAAGGATATATGATTTTGTTTATATAAATATTTTGATGCATGAGAAGATAACATTGTTTGATAAATTGTATTTTTAATTTGGTGTTTCATTAATTAATTTTATATTTAATTTTTTAAATTATGTTAATGTCTTATAAAACTTTTTTTGATAGGTGTAATTTAGATGTTTTATCACGAAAAAAACTGATGGCCATCTTCTACTTTTTCAATTTTATAGAAATCAAAAAATAACATAGTTAGCAAACTCATTAATATAAATATACGTATTCAATTTTTTTTTCGCTTCAAAAAAATTTGATAGTTTCTACATTCCTGTCAATGCATATTAGGAAGTAATAATAAATTTTATGGTCAAAAATATTTTTAAAAGAGAAAAAATTGTAATGTTTCAAACTTCAAAGTATAATATATAGTATTTAATAATAATTTTTTTAAAATTATTTTTAAACTGTTAATAAAATATTTATATATATATATATATTTTTTTGTAAAAATAATTTATTAATATAAAATTTAATAGTACGTGCAACACACGTGCTACTTAACTAGTTTATTCAAAATTGGGAGTTTTCTCTTAAATTTCTAATTTAGAAATTAGAATAAAATTAAAATGTTGCGAAAATATTCACGGGCAACAGAGAGAAGTGTGGTTGGGATACTTTCCAAGAAATAGTATGGCTCAATGAAAACCGTCCATTTGGCTGATCATTAAATGATGATGTGATTATGTATAAAATGAACGATCCAGATCAGGTCAAACGTTACTAGTGTTAGCCGACCCGCCTGAGTCGTCCGTAAGACCGTAAGATATCCGCCAAGCAGTTCTGCTTATCCGCGAAGCAAGTTCTTCCCCCACGAGTCGTGCGTTCAGAGCCCGAAGAACGAACGGAACAACGAATCGAAAGGCGCCACATAGGCGGTTCACTGAGCAGAACGATCGCAGGCGGGTGCTCCTTATTTCAAAGGTATTCGAGACTTTCTCAACACCTAATAACAAAGTGGGAGAGAACATGCCTTTTGCCTTTTGGCGCTCGGCAATCTCTCTCTTTCTCTCTCTCTCTCTTATTTCTCTTTCCCTCATCACTATAAAATCCACCGCCTGTCGGTCTGCTTTCCTTCTCCGCGAGTTCGTTCTCGATCGATCTGAGCTTCTTGGAGTGGACGCGAAGGGAGGATACGGTGAAGCCATAAAGCGGCGGAGGGACATGGAGCTGGAGTTCTACCAGGAACTTATCCTTTCCGCTGTCTTCTCCTTCCTCTTCGCCTTCCTCATCGGCAAGATCGCAGGCGCAGGTTCCGAAGATGGAAACCGTGCCGTGGATGATACTGCCTCGTCCGATGTCGCAGTCGCCGCTTCTGTGGAGGAGAAGTGGGGGAGATCAGCGGAGGAGGAAGCTGAGGCAGTTTCTGAGCGAGCGATCGCTGGTGGAAACGAAGCCTGCGAGGGGAAGGGTGCTGAGGCAGTTTTTAAACGAACACCTAAATCCTAAACCCTAAAAATCCTAAACCCTAAATCTGTGATATTTAGGGTTTTGGGTTTTGGGGGGTGCACGCCGTCGCGCCAAATCAAGCTCGAGCTGACATGTTTGATCGCTTGTGAGAAACCTGCCTTACTTATCATCGCCTTTAAATCATAAATGCAAATATTCTCTCATTACTCAAAATAACATTACTTACCATATCATAAATCTTAATGGCATAATATTAATTGTAATATACAAAATAATTATCATAACTTATCATTGAACATACTGAATTCATCACAACATAATAATATTCTGTTTAGTGATGTTGATCTGTTCCTACAGCTTGTTATTCTAGAAGCCTTGACAGGAGCCGCACCTTGCATCAATGATTCCTTTTTCTTAGGATATCATCTGGCGTACACTCCCCGCCTTCATCGAAATAACATATATATAGGAAACTCTCCGCCCTAGTCGGTTCTTTGTATATAAAAATTCATTGGTACCACATCACCTCACAGACAAGCATATCTCATCTATTCACTTAAATAAAAGCATACACAGCATTCATGACATAAGGACATAATTCCAAATAAACACGTCTACTAAAATTCCTTTGTAATTTGAAATTCACTTAATAGATCAAAACATCAACAAAAAGCAAATAGATGATTGATTACAAAATTTCACCAAATTAATCCATTCTCCACAATATCATAATTTCTCCAAAATCTTGAAACATTAAATTATATTCACAATACAATATTAAATCAACATCAATTTTAGGGAAGGAATTACCTACCTATTTACTGTTTTGGTTAGACCCGAAATCCCTCCTTTATTTCTCTAAACCCTAAACCCTATGACCGTCTCACTCTGGTAGATCCTTGGCATGGTGGGCCTCGGTATAATCTCAGAAGTAGGGGCAGAGGGAGTGGGAGAGGTTGTTGAGGATCTTGAAGGTTTGGAAGAAAAAAAAAATCGTGGTTTCAGCCCCTTTTGTTGAACCTTTTGCTTTTGATGACCACAATTAATTTAGTTGTTATAGACTAATCCTCTTGCTTAGTGTGTTAACAGGTTACATTATCTCATTTGAGGATGTAGTCCAAATTAAAGTCCAGAGAAAAGCGGGATCTTACTGGAATTTTATTATTTTCTCTTCTAGGACTATTATGTAAGCATGTGCATATTTGCCAAGGTTTTTTACTCGAATTTTTTCGTTTGATTTTCTAGTTAAGAAAACCTTATTTTTTTCTTTCGTATTTATAGTGATTGGTTGTTTAAGCAAAAATCTCTTCAACCTATTCATGTTAAGAAATTTGAATTGAGAGTGTAGCTCACTCAATCTATTGATTTGAGTTTGGAGCTTAACTCAAAGTTTAATACTTATCATATACTAGGTTAAAAGTTGGTTTAGCTTAAACACATTCTCATGCCTATGATAGATCTCTACATGGTCATTAATTGTTCCTCTATTCTGGTATATCGCAACATATAACCTATTGGTTAAAACACATGCATTTTCCAAAAGGTTGCATGAACCACATCAATCCAAATCAAGAGCCATCATTCCTTCTCCTTGTCACTTGGGTTTTGTTTCTCCCATGATTTCTTGGCTTGTGTTTTGATTTCTTGCAGCCTACCGTTTTTTCTTGAAAAGCCTGATTTTATTTGTGTGATGGCCACCATGTTAAAATGTTGAGGCATGCTTGTATAATTACTTTTTTATTCTTAATTCACTTGGCTTTGTCCCCTTCATGTTGGCTAAGTGCAATAAGCTTACAACAACAAAAGGACAAAATTTGGGTTGTTTCATTCTCTCTTTCCAACGGAAATAATTATGCATTCTTAAGCCCATGCGATTTTTTTTTCCAATCTAATTTTTTCTCCAACACTGTTTTTGATTCTGCATACTCTGATTTTGGAGAATAGCAACTCACCTTCTCTTCTCAAGCTTTCACTCGATTTTATGCTCTCCCAAAGCCTTATTTGCAATACATTTGAAGGAGATCTCAAAGAAGGAGATTGTGGTGTTTCTCAAAGTGAAAAGAAGCTAAAATTTTTCTGGTTCTATTCTATTTCCTGCTTCAGAAATTTATATTGCTGCGTTTTAGTTTTTGGTTTGATGTGAATCTTGCTTCTTGAAGTTATTACTTATTAAGATTCATCAAACTCCTGTTTTACCTCTTGTTCTTCCTGTTGAAGGCTCATATTAGGTGATTCTTCTTTATTCTCTCAAATTATTTTACTCACTGTTTTTACTTTTGCTTTCTCGGAATTATTCGAGTAGACCCTTGGCTAACTTGCATATGCATAGAGTACCTCATTGTAATATTGATTCTTGTATATGCATTGTAACTTAAGCTAGCAAGTCTAGCAAAACCTTTACTTCCTTTCTCTATCTCCCTAGTGGAGGATTGGGTTTGCTCAGCTTTGATTCCTGTAAAAAGCTGTAGGATTGAAGGTTTGCTTGGCTTTGGTTCCTTGAAAAAGTCATAGGGTTGTATTGGGTTTGTTCGGCTTTGGTTCCCATAAAAAGCCGGGGTTATAGTGTAATTCTCATTCGAGGTGCGTGGGGAGTGGACTAGGCGGAAGGCCGAACCACTATAAATCTCTTGTGCCTTTTGTGTGATATATTTATGTTGTTTTCTTTATTTCTGCACTGAGTCCTATTTCGCAAATTGACTTCACTTTTTAGTGGTGCTCTCTGTTCTATTTCTTCTGCAGTCCGATTTGCTAAATCAACCTCTCTGTATTAATTGAATTATCTCTTAAGTTTATTACCTTAATTTAAATTTATAATTTTATTATTCTCAATTCACCCCCCTCTTGGGAAGCCTTTGGGCCAACAAGTGGTATCAGAGCAGGTCTCTTTAATTGTGTGCTAAGTGTTTTCAGGACTAATCGCCTAGAGTCGATTCATGGCTCTTCCCACTCATATTCCTGATGATGTCATATGTGAGAGTCTTTCGGCAAATCGTCCACCTCTCTTCAAAGGTCAACACTATAATTTCTGGAAGAGAAGGATGATGATCTACCTGCAAGGAATGGACATTGAATTATGGGAGGTCACAAGGAAGCCCTTTGTGATTCCCATAAAAGAAGACAAGGTCACTCCTAAGGAGTTTGCCGACTTAGAGGTTGAAGAAAAGAGATTGGCACAACTAAATGCCAAAGCACTCAATCACCTACAATGCGGATTATCTCCAAGTGAATTCAATCGCATTTGTAATCTTAATACGGCTTATGAGGTATGGTCTAAACTAAAACTTACCTATGAAGGTACCAATCAAGTTAAGGAATCAAAAATTAACATGTTGATTCATGATTATGAATTATTTGAAATGCACCCGAATGAATCTATCAAGGATATGTTCACTCGCTTTACTAACATTACTAATGGTCTTATTTCTCTTGGAAAGATATTTACTAATGAAGAACTTGTTAGAAAAATTTTGAGGTGTCTTCCTAGAGATTATGATGCTAAAGCAACGGCCATCGTGGAAGCTCGCGATCTTTCTACACTAGAACTCGATATGTTGTTAGGATCACTAACAACATATGAGCCAGAAATAAAAAGAAAAAAAAAGAAGAATGAGGAAGATGAAAGTGCAAAGAGGAAGAAGACTTTAGCTCTAAGAGCCTCTTCTCCTACTTCAAGTGCAAGCGACACCAACTCAAGTGAAAATGATGAAGAAAGGCTCAAAGATGAAATTGCCTTAATCTCAAGGCGATTTGATACTCTCATAAAGAAAAAGTGACATTTGTTTCGTCGCTCACAAAGAAAGTCTTTCAAAAATAGAGAGAACAAAGAAAATACTTCAAAGGCCAAGGAGGATGATGTTATTTGCTACAAATGCAACAAACCTGGACATATAAAGCCAAATTGCCCTCTCCTCAAGCCAAGAAAGTCAAAGAAAAAGAAAGTTCTCGTAGCCACTTGGAGCGACTCAGATGAAAGCTCATCAAGTGATGACAAAGAAGAAGTGGCCAATTTATGCTTGATGGCTGATGTTGATGACGATGAGGTTGAATCTACAAATTCGGTAAATGAACTACCTTTTACTTATGATGAATTAGAAGAGAACTTAGTTGATCTCATTCATGGTTATAAAAAATTAAAAAATAGGTATTTTCTCTTGAAAAAACACTCATAGTTCTTGTGACTCTCTTTGTATAGAATTAAAAAAGAAAATTAATGATCTTACTTTAAAGAATAATGATCTTAGCATGATTGTTTCTAAAGTTTCAAAAAAAATGAAATGCTCAAATCCAAAAACATCTTGCTTGAACCTAGGTGCATGCTTAGGGCTAACAATATTTCATATGTAAGAAATAGAAAGCATGCTAGGAATGACTCCCTAAACTCTTGTCAAACTCATGGGCATATTCCATCTCATGTTATGTGTAATTTTTGCCAAAAGCATGGACATGTTGCTTATACTTGCAAAATTAGAAAAGTCATGTTGGCATCTAAAAAGTCATCTTATATATGGATTCCAAAAGGCTTATTTCAAGGTGAATATCTTGCTACTACTAATCCCGTAGGACCCAAATTTGTTTGGGTACCTAAAACCAAAATGTGAGAATTTTTTTTATAGGTATGTCTCCACACTAGAACCAGTGGAGGCATGTGGCTCTTGGATAGCGGATGTTCCCGTCACATGACTGGAGACAAATCTAAGTTCATCTCGCTAAAATCAAGAAATGGAGGGCTTGTAACCTTTGGCGACGATACCAAGAAACGCATTATCGGAATTGATAAAGTCGGTAAAGATTCCACAACTTCCATAGATAAGGTCCTTCTTGTTGATGGTCTTGCATATAATTTGCTTAGCATATCCCAATTATGTGATAATGGATATGATATTTTATTTGATGCTTCTAAATGTCTTATCAAGCAAAATGATGTTGTTATGTTTGTAGGAAATAGATATAATAATATTTATCAAGTTGATCTTGGCTCTATTACCTGCAATGAAATAAAATGTCTAGCATCTCATGTCAATGATTCATGGCTATGGCATAGAAGATTAGGACATGCCAGCATGCATACCTTGCATAAAATCTCTAAATTAGATTTAGTTAAAGGTCTACCTCAAATTGCATTTGATAAAGATAGGCTTTGTGATGCATGTCAACTAGGAAAACAAACTAGGGTTTCATTTAAGTCCAAGTCTGCTATCTCTTCATGCAAACTCTTTGAATTGTTGCATATGGACCTATTTGAACCAATTAGAACACTTAGTCTTGGTGGTAAGAAATTTTATCTAGTGATTGTAGATGATTACTCCAGGTTTTCATGGACATTATTTCTTGCACATAAGCATGATGCTTTTGACTGCTTTAAATCTTTATATAAGCGCATCATGAATGAAATTGGTCTCAATGCTTTATCCATCCATAGTGATCATGGTGGCGAGTTTGAAAATGAACGGTTTGAATCCTTTTGTGAAGAACGTGGTATCTCACATAATTTATCGGCTCCTCGAACACCTCAACAAAATGGGGTTGTAGAGAGGAAAAACCGAACACTTATTGAGATGGCACGGTCCATGCTTCATGAGCGTGGTCTTCCAAAGTATTTCTGGGCCGAAGCAGTAAATATGGCTTGCTATGTTGTAAATCGTGTTACTGTTCGCTCGATACTGAAAAAGACCCCTTATGAATTATGGAAAGGTCGAAAATCGAACATTTTTCACCTTCGCGTGTTTGGTTGCAAATGCTTCGTACTGAATAATGGTAACGATGATTTAGGTAAATTTGATTCAAAATCCGATAAAGCTATTTTTTTGGGATACTCTTCAACTAGCAAAGCGTATCGTGTTTACAACACGAGATCTATGTTGGTTGAAGAATCCATTCATGTTGATTTTGATGAATCTAATGCCAACTCTCCAAAGAGAGATGATGATCCTATTGAAGGTATAGGACTTGAGAAGCTAAGCTTGGAAGGCGGAGAAACAAAAGCTAAAGAAGAATCTCATCATGAAGGTGTTCACACTCTTGACAAGGAAGAAAGTGTGAATGAGTTGAACTTACCACTAGAATGGAAGTTCAAAAAGGCTCATCCTCCGGAATTGATAATTGGTGATCCATCACAAGGAGTACGCACTAGAGCTTCCTTCCAAGATGAGGTAATCCATTCCGCTTTTATCTCTCAAATTGAGCCAAAATCTTTCGAAGAAGCCGAGAAAGATGAGTTCTGGATTCTTGCCATGCAAGAAGAATTAGAACAATTCTCTAGGAATGATGTTTGGGATCTTGTATCACGTCCCAAGGGTCACTCCATAATTGACACAAAATGGGTTTTTCGAAATAAGCTTGATGATTCCGGTAATATTATTCGTAATAAAGCCCGCTTGGTTGCTTAGGGTTTTACTCAAATCGAAGGGATCGACTTTGAGGAAACCTTTGCACCTGTTGCTCGGTTAGAGGCTATTCGCCTTTTGCTTTCATTTGCTTGTTATAAAGATTTTCGATTATTTCAAATGGATGTCAATAGTGCATTTCTTAATGGCTTTATTAACGAAGAAGTTTATGTCGAGCAACCACCTGGTTTTATCGATTCTTTTTTCCCGGATCATGTATTTAAGCTTAAAAAGGCTCTATATGGCTTGAAACAAGCACCCAGTGCTTGGTATGAGAGATTAAGTAAATTCTTTGTGAACAATGATTTTATCAAGGGACAAGTTGATACAACACTGTTTACAAGAAAACATGATGAAAATTTTATTGTTGTACAAATCTATGTGGATGACATTATTTTTGGTGCTACTAATGAATTCTTGTGTGAGGAATTTTCCAAGTGTATGTCTAGGGAATTTGAAATGAGCATGATGGGAGAGCTTAACTTCTTCCTCGGATTGCAAATCAAACAACTTCCCAATGGCATCTTCATTTGTCAAAGTAGATACACAAGAGAGCTTCTCAAAAAGTTTGGCATGGATAAGTCAAAACATATTGGCACTCCCATGAGCTCATCTACAAAGTTAGAAAAGGATGAAAATGGTAAGAGTGTAGATGAAAAGCTCTATCGAGGTATGATTGGATCATTACTTTATTTAACCGCTAGTAGGCCAGATATTGTTTTTAGTGTTTGCATGTGTGCTCGTTTTCAATCGTCTCCTAAAGAATCTCACTTAACTGCAGTTAAGCTGATCTTTAGATATTTAGTCGACACTCACTCATTTGGTCTTTGGTATCCCAAAGAATGCACATCAAATTTGATAGGATACTCTGACGCTGACTTTGCAGGTTGCAAAGTTGATCATAAAAGCACATCTGGCACTTGTCAATTTTTTGGCAATGCTCTTGTGTCTTGGTCTAGTCGTAAGCAAAATTCTATCGCGCTATCGACGGCCGAAGCGGAGTATGTGGCGGCAGGTAGTTGTTGTGCACAACTACCCTGGCTAAAGCATCAATTACTAGATTATGGTATTGATTTAAGTCATATACATATCAAATGTGACAACACTAGTTCCATATGTTTAGCCAAGAATCCTATTCAACACTCACGAACTAAACACATAGAAATTCGACATCATTTTATTCGTGATCTTGTTGAAAAAGGTGATATCTCTTTGGAATATGTTCCCACTAGTTTACAACTTGCTGATATCTTTACCAAGCCATTGCATGAGGATAGGTTTAACTTTATAATTAGAGAAATTGATATGCTAGATAGTTCATGTCTATAGAACTCTTGCCATGACTAGCTATTGCATTGATATTTTCTGTTATATTAAAGTGCATGACTTGTTAAGTTTTCTTACTTACACCAAAACCTCATTATTGCTAGATTTTTCTCTTCCCTCCAATTCATTGTTGCGTCAACCTTTGATTTTGCTGTTCATTTGTTCAAGCTGTTCTTCACATCTCTCAGATTTGTTTTTCCAGAGAAATTCGGCCGATTTTGAAAATCGACCTCAAGAGGAATCACCCAGTCCAATTTTGAAAAATCTGTCGTTTCTCTCGGGAATTTGGTATCCGACGGGGCAGCACTACTTGTTTGACCCATTGACTGACTCAACAGGCCAAACCCATCGGGCCAGGTCGACCCGCACAATTTAAATTTCGGGCCGACCGTTTCTTTTCGGGTCAACAGGTAAGACCCATTAACCCGGCAGCTCAACCGCATGCGCAAATTGGGACGCGCGCCCCGGCAGCGCCTCTTCACGCGCGGTTATCATTTCCCATGCGCCTCTCTCTCTCATTTCACTCACTCTCTTTCTCTCTCTCATCTGTGTCGCTTCCTCTTCCTCTCCTCCGCACTTCGCCTAACTCTAACTTCCTCTGTTTCATCCTCTCCATGGCTCCCTCGAAGAAGAGAGCTGCTCCCTCTTCCATCTCCTCTTCCTCTGAAGCAGACTGGACCTCAGCGCATGAATCCACGGCCTCAGACTCCTCTGCTGGCAGTCACTTTAAGGCGCTTGCCCTAGCCACCGTGGAACCCTCTCCCATCTGCTTCCTTCTGCCTGAGGAGGCTAAAGAACACAAAGGTCCTTCTCCCTCCTCCTCCAAAAAGATGAAGAAGAAGCTGGCTGCCACGGCTTCTTCCAAAAAGGTGAAGGTGGAGATCCCACCGACCAAAGCTGCAATAAAGAAATCAGTACCTGCAGAGAAAAAGAAGAAGAAGGCTGAAGGTGAGCCTTCAGCAAAAAGAACCACCAAGTCAGCCACAACAAAGACGGTAATGCCTGAATCTGCTCCCTCTACAAGTAAAAAGGGAAAGAAACTGCACAGGCAAGGTAAACCTTCTGCTGCACCTGCTTCTGCACCTTCTTTCACCTCCAACAGGAAACAAAGGCTAAGGCCTAGGTTTGGGAAGACTGTCCTTACAGGAAGAAAACCCAAACCCACGGCTCCGTCTCCTGTTGTTGAGATTAGTGAAGAGGAGACTTCTGCTTCATTTCATCCCTCTCCCTTCTCTGGTTCTGCTCCTTTCTCCTCACCGACCGTCTCTCCCATACCTTCATCTGTTTCTTCACCCTCCTTCTCTGCTGAACCCTCACCCTCTTCATCTGCTCCTCCATCCCCTAAAATGAAGGACAGAAAGAAGAAGGGGCCAGCAAAGCCTCCTTCCATTTCCTGTCTTCTTCTAAATGTCAATGCCCGGAGTTATTTTAATATGGTTGAAAAAATTCCTATCTTGAATGTTAAGCCCGTCAATTTGAAAAAGGTTGATCCTTTTATTAGAGAAATCATTGAGAGGCAAGGCTGGAATAAATGACTTTCTTTTAATATCACTGTCTATCCTCTCATTGTTCAAATTTTCTTTGCCAACATGAAGATTGATTTTGAAAATAGGACTCTGAAAATCTCTGTTCAAGGGAAGTCCATCACCATCACCGGTGATGATCTCACCTCATTCTTTGGTTTCAGCACTCCTACTGATCTTATCACCGTCACTGATCTTCAAGTTGAATCCAGTTCTTTTTCTGATATTGAATCAACTCTTGGCTTTGATCTTTCCTTCAACCCTCCTGGTGTAAAGAGGCATTTAGCTGGCAAAGTTAAGAAACTGTCTGCCTGCAGTGATCATGCCAAAACCCTAGGCAGAATTCTTCAAGAAAGCCTGATCCAAATTTGTAGACACAAGAGTGATTGGACCAATATCCATCAATCTGCTGTCTATTATCTGCTAAAGGGTAGGGTTCTTGATACTGTTGGCATCATTTTTCATGAGCTTGATGGCTGCCGCAACATTCTCAGGAAACTTCCTTCTCATAGGAGCCTGCATTATGGTAATATCATCTGTTATTACCTAAGCTCCAACTATGGGATTGATCTTTCTTCTGAAATACCTGGTGCTAGATATTATTCTCTCTCTATGGACAGCTTTAAGCTTCGCCAGCCAAAACCTTCTTACTCCTCTCAACCATCCACTTCCACATCTGATCCGGCATCTATGTTCACTCCAAGATTTGCCCAATTCATTGTGGATGCCTTTCAGGAGCTGGGTTATAATGTCCAGGAGCAAGATCTTAAAATTCTATCTTTACAGGCTCAGATTGAGAGACTAACGCGCGTAACCTCTCAACTCACTGATTTGGTTTGTCATAATGGAACCACTCTTGAAATCCTTGATCTAAAGATTGACTCTATTATGGGCCGTCTGTTTTCCAGTAAGAAATGATGTTGGTTGAGGTGGGTTTGCTTAACTTTTTGCTGTATTGGACTAATATTCTGTTTTTTCTTCCTTTTGGTCATCTTTTTGATGATGCCAAAGGGGGAGAAAAGTAATTTGCTATGCTATGCTTTTAATGAGATTGCTATGCTATGCTTTTAATGGACAATGTTTTTTGGACAGACTACATTTTCTGCATTGCTTTTATGCTATGTTTTTATGGACAGAAACAGATTACGTTTTCTGCATTATACTTTCACATTTTCTGCATTATCTCTATAAATGAGTATTTACATGCTATGCTATCTGTATTAACTCTTTAGATGTGTATAAAATAGAATGCATTGATTTAGGGAGAGCATTACTTTTACTTAGTCTATTTGAAATCCCTCCATCTTGCTTCTGTCAACTGTGTCTCCTGCTAAGGGGGAGTTATTATACTGAATTATCTTTTTAAATTGCCTTAGCTTTCTAAATTAATTATCATCATCAAAAAGGGGGAGATTGTTGAACCCTTTGATTTTGATGATCACAATTAATTTAGTTGTTATAGACTAATCCTCTTGCTTAGTGTGTTAACAGGTTACATTATCTCATTTGAGGATGTAGTCCAAATTAAAGTCCAGAGAAAAGCGGGATCTTACTGGAATTTTATTATTTTCTCTTCTAGGACTATTATGTAAGCATGTGCATATTTGCCAAGGTTTTTACTCGAGTTTTTTCGTTTGATTTTCTAGTTAAGAAAACCTTATTTTTTCTTTCGTATTTATAGTGATTGGTTGTTTAAGCAAAAATCTCTTCAACCTATTCATGTTAAGAAATTTGAATTGAGAGTGTAGCTCACTCAATCTATTGATTTGAGTTTGAACCTTAACTCAACGTTTAATACTTATCATATATTAGGTTAAAAGTTGATTTAGCTTAAACACATTCTCATGCCTATGATAGATCTCTACATGGTCATTAATTGTTCCTCTATTTTGGTATATGGCAATATATAACCTATTGGTTAATACCCATGTATTTTTCAAAAGGTTGCATGAGCCACATCAATCCAAATCAAGAGTCATCATTCCTTCTCCTTGTAACTTGGGTTTTGTTTCTCCCATGATTTCTTGGCTTGTGTTTTGATTTCTTGCAGCCTACCGTTTTTTCTTGAAAAGCCTGATTTTATTTGTGTGATGGCAATCATGTTAAAATATTGAGGCATGCTTGTATAATTACTTTTTTATTCTTAATCCACTTGGCTTTGTCTCCTTCATGTTGGCTAAGTGCAATAAGCCTACAACCACAAAAGGACAAAATTTGGGTTGTTTCCTTCTCTCTCTTTCCAACGGAAATAATTATGCATTCTTATGCCCATACGATTTTTTTCTCCAATCTAATTTTTTCTCCAACACTGTTTTTGATTCTGCATACTCTGATTTTGGAGAATAGCAACTCACCTTCTCCTCTCAAGCTTTCACTCGATTTTATGCTCTCCCAAAGCCTTATTTGCAATACATTTGAAGGAGATCTCAAAGAAGGAGATTGTGGTGTTTCTCAAAGTGAAAAGAAGCTGAAATTTTTCTGGTTCTATTCTATTTCCTGCTTCAGAAATTTATATTGCTGCATTTTGATTTTTGGTTTGATGTGAATCTTGCTTCTTGAAGTTATTACTTATTAAGATTCATCAAACTCCTGTTTTACCTCTTGTTCTTCCTGTTGAAGGCTCATATTGGGTGATTCTTCTTTATTCTCTCAATTTATTTTACTCATTATTTTTACTTTTGCTTTCTCGGAATTATTCGAGTAGACCCTTGGCTAACTTGCATATGCATAGAGTACCTCATTGTAATATTGATTCTTGTATATGCATTATAACTTAAGCTAGCAAGTCTAGCAAAATCTTTAGTTCCTTTCTCTATCTCCCTAGTGGAGGATTGGGTTTGCTCAGCTTTGGTTCCTGTAAAAAGCTGTAGGATTGAAGGTTTGCTTGGCTTTGGTTCCTTGAAAAAGTCATAGGGTTGTATTGGGTTTGTTCGGCTTTGGTTCCCATAAAAAGCCGGGGTTATAGTGTAATTCTCATTCGAGGTGCGTGGGGAGTGGACTAGACGGAAGGCCGAACCACTATAAATCTCTTGTGCCTTTTGTGTGATATATTTATGTTGTTTGCTTTATTTCTGCACTGAGTCCTATTTCGCAAATTGACCTCACTTCTGCAGTCCGATTTGCTAAATCAACCTCTTTGTATTAATTGAATTATCTCTTAAGTTTATTGTCTTAATTTAAATTTATAAATTTTATTATTCTCAATTCACCTCCCTCTTGGGAAGCCTTTGGGCCAACACCTTTTTCTCCTCTACTGAGCTTTTGTGTTAAGCCTTTCCTTATGCTATCCCCTCCCCATAATCCTTTTGGGCCATGGGTAGGCCAATGTTCATTTTTGACCCTTAAATTCCTGTTGTGGGCTTCGGCCCAGTTTTAAATTCACTTGTTCTGGGCCTGATTCAGCATGGGCCTTTGAAGCTATGCCACGTTGATGGGCTCCACTGCTGGGCTCTTCTTGGGCCCAACCCCCCCTTTTAGAATGAGCATTGACCAAAGATTTGCACATGGGCCTTACTTGGTGGATTGGGCCTTGGGCCTTGGGCCTTGGGCCTTGGGCCTTGGGCCTTGGGCCTTGGGCCTTGGGCCTTGGGCCTTGGGCCTTGGGCCTTGGGCCTTAACACTTCTTCTATTATTTGAACAAGAGTGAATATCGCTGATTGGGCCTTTGGGCCTTGGGCTTTGGGCTTATCTTTGTAAAATGTATTGGCATTAGCCAAAATAGTTTGCCTTCACGACGGGTTGAGGCTCGATGAATAATATCTCTCTCTTTTATCTTTAAAAAAAAAACCCTAAACGTCACAGATTAGGGTTTAGGATTTTTTTTTTTTTTTTAGATTAGGGATTAGGGTTTAGGGTTTAGGGTTTAGGATTTAGGGTTTTAGGGTTTAGATTTTAGGGTTTAGGATTTAGGATTTAGGATTTAGGCTTTAGGCTTTAGGCTTTAGGGTTTTTAAGGTTTAGGATTTAGGGTTTCGGATGTAAGTTGATGATGTTAGATTAAAAAAAAAGGTGAAAATCTAAATTTTAATTTATGTCATTTAACTCTCTAAAATTAATAATTCAAAATGTAAGTTGATGCTTTTTAAGTTATTTTTTTAAGAATAAATTACACTCAGGTCCCTGAGTTTAAGGCTTAATAACGCACAGGTCCACGTTATAACATCGAGTCCGGCTGCCGCACGGCATCGCGCATATGCGGGGATCAGGAGGAGAGAGAGAGAGGGGAGGGGTATAATGATAATTTTAAAAAAAATTAATAATAAAAAAATAAAAAAAGACTCATTTGATAATTTATTAAAACTCAGAGATCCCGATGTTATAATTTTGAAAACCTGAATTTGTTTGTTATTAAGCCTTAAACTCAAAGACCTTGATGTAATTTACCCTTTTTCTAATTCATGTTTTCAATCGCAATGTTAAATATATGCTTATATTATTTGTTTTGATAAATATAAGTTTTTTGGTTTGAATTTTGCTTATGTTTTTAAATTTTTAATTTAAATTAAATGTTCTCATCGGCTTAAGAGAAAAAAGGGAGGTTTGAAATGTAAATTTAAAAATGAAATTTTTCTAAGATTATTATTTAAAGAGTATCTTAATTAGCACAAAGTTTCTCTGATTTACAAATTATAAATAATAAAAGATCCCTTTTCATCAAATTAAGTAGGAAAGAGGATTTAAAAGTTACAAATTTAAAATATAAAAATTAACATTATATAATAAAAAATTTTAAAATTCAATGCAAATTTAGATGGAGGGAGATAGAGTTTTTAAAATCCAAGGGGATGTGTGGTGCAATTTTATCAAAGGTGATGTTTTTTAAGTTTTTAAAACCTAAAAAATATTTGATTTAATATTATTTTACTATTATAGTATGATATTTAGATTTCATTTGTTATTTTAGAAGATTATTTATAGATATTATTAAATTAAATAATTATTAATTATTTTAGTATAAATATGTATAAATTTTAATTATAAAAATTAATTTTATTTCACAGCTAACACAAATATAAATATTAAAATAATTTTATTAAATTTTTTACATATTTTTTAATATTAACTTAATTTTTTTTTATTAAATATATAAAATAAAATATTTTCTCTTATTCAAAATTCTACTAGGAAGGTGTTTAGATGGTAAAATTGTATTTTCATTTTAATCCACAACTCTGGTGAGGATAAATTTGGACTGAAGTGAGACCAAATATATTCATGAGTGCATTGGCATAAATAGCTGCAGTTTGATCATGAGCAAGTTGACCCAACTTAAAATTATAATTTTTTATTTTGAGTTGATTTTCAATTGAATTAAATCTATATTTTTCTATAAAAATATTCATTATTTATATTAAATATATTAAAATATAATAAATTTTTAAACGAAGTGAATGAAAATATAATTAACTATAAAAATTTTTCAATAACTAATCCTAAAATAAAACAAAAGATAAAATTGTAAGTTCCCATTTTTCAAATTCATTTCAAAATTTTTCTAAGGCTCTTCCTAAGCTCCGATAGGCCGAATCCAAAGTGAATTTTGAAATTATTGGGTTTGAACAAAATAAAATGGTTCAGATCAAAATAAAAAATTAAATAGAGGAACAAAGATGTAATTTAACCATCCATAAAAAGGTAGCAATATACATGGAGAATAAAAACCACTAAAAATTCCTCTACGCTATTGCTCAAAAGTAATGCAATACCACAAAATACTCTTCCAGATCACAGAAATCTCTTCCTTCTTTTCAGGAGAGAAGGAAGATCGGCCATGGCCGCCGTCAAGAACTCTTCGCCTTCACAGCAGCAGTCCCCAGAGAAGACCAGATACGGCACCACCAGCAGCTCCTGCAATGGCCGTTCTTCTTAATCTACTTCCTCCTCCAGAGGCCTCCGCTGTCTCCCCCATGGCCAAGCTCGCAAGCCATGAACTCTCCTCCGCCATGGCCGTTCCGGAAGCTGCTTCTTCCACTGGAGGAGAAGGAGAAGCTCTACTTGATTTCTGGCTGTCAAGCAGAAGTTGGAAATCTCAAATTTGAAAGCTTTTTTCAGCAAATCTAAATGAACCAACTGCCACCAACTGCCACCAACTGCAACAATGGTGGGAAAAGAACAAAGCAAAAGAAGAAGAGGAGGACTAAAGCTACCATTTTTCTTATCTTATCCTTTGACAACTTTTGCTTTTCTCCCCTTTCTATCACTACTTTCCAAGATGCCAAGAATCATTTAAGAAGAAGTAATGAATGAAAAACTAATAAGGAATATTAGGAGATTAAAGCAATTGCTATCTTTTGGCAGAGGAGACTGGATTCATATGTAATTTAAGGCTTCCATTCTTCTACTATTTCTCTTTAGAGAGGAATAAAATGGTAAAGACAATGGTAAAGATTCCATTTTTACAATAAAGTGGCAACATTAGTCTAGAGATGGAGAAAAAAATTGAATTCATATTGAAAACATGGCAACTTCCAAAGTATGTAGGCAAAAATGTCAGATTAAACTAAGGGAGTTACCATTTTGAAGTAAAAATATAACAAATGCAACCTGTTTGTTTATAAAAATTTAAATTTAATAAGATTAAAATTAAACTTGAATAGAAATATTTTTTATTGAAAGTTGTGAATGATGTGAAATAAAGTTATTTATTATATTGGTAATGTATGTAGAATGTGAAATAAAATTAATTTTTAATATTAACTTTTATGTGTGATGTAATATGCCTGTTTAAAATTAAACAAGATTAATTTCTTCAACTATGAATGTATTAGAGAAAAATTTCACAAACTACAAACAGAAATGAAGCCCAATTCATCAAAAATCAACTCTGGAATTGGTTAGCAATTATGTATGCATTTTAACAAGCAAGTATCAACATTAGGGTAAAAAAAACAGATGCAACCAAAAAAAATGAAACCCATTCCTTAAATCAAACTAAGACTGTAAATGAACTGAGCTGAACAAGCAGTGGTTTGTTCAAGTTCATGTTCATTTACTAAACTGCGGTCCTCGAGCTTGTTTCAAGCTTGTTTGAGCTTGGTTCGCGAACAAAGGGATGCTTGAGCTTCATTCATGTGGTTAATGAACAAAAGGCATCTTTGAGCTACATTCACGTGAGTTCATAAACACGAAAGATATAAACAAACTCTTATATATATATATAAATAGTTAAAAAATATATGAAGGACAGTTCACAAATATTAATGAATCAAACGCCTATATGTTCAGACCCCTTCACTTACTAATCAAACTTCTAAATTTATTATGTCCAAGCTTATTTGTTAATATTGATAAACTAAACATGCATTCTTATTGAACTAAACATCGAGCTGTTCATCAAACACTCTATTTATTTATAGTCCTAAATCAAACCTATATCTTCTTTAGATTAACAATGGTGACACAAAAATGTGCCAACTAAATACTGATTGTATCACTTTAAAGATATTAAGAATAGAACTGAAAAAAATAACAAACGATGAGATAGTCAATTTTTACATGAATGAAGTAAATCACGACGTCAAACTCAACAAATTTTCAATCCACTAATGAATAAAGTGAAAAAAAGGAGAGAATGTTGTAAAAGAAATGAATGAGATTACAAGTTATGGACAAAACTCAAAAGACCCTCAATATGCCATGAAAGGTGAGGTGAAATGCCAAAGGTTGGAAAAAGCTAGCTGAGAGGAAGAGGAAGAGGGAGTCCTAAGGAGAGGACTTACGAAAATTTTGGTCTGAACTCCTCCTTCATTCAAGTAACAATTTATACCATGTTAAAATAGCATGTGAGAACCATTACAAAAAGGATCTGAAGAAATGTGATGCCAGAGATGTAATATCCCGTGATCTCAATGTAAATGTATTGTCCGCTTTGGCTTTAGAAAAACTGCGTAACTTGAGCACTTTTCAGGAGGTCACCCATTCCAGTGCTACTCTGGCCCAAGCATGCCTAACTATGAAGTTTTCTATCATTAGCCTCACGGTTTTACCCCAAAGGGCGCATCTACCATTTGAAATCACGTTATCTACTTATACAGCTCAGGATCTCTCTCCATTTCTGATGTGGGATGATTCATTTCTGTGCCCCTCTCACCACTCATTATTTGACCTAGAAGCCTCCTAGGAGCCGCATTTTCCCTCAGTGATTCCTTTTTCTTAGGACATCACCTGACGATCACTCCCCTTTCTCTTCGGCCACGGGCGTCACAAGAGAGTACCATTAGGCTAGTCGAGCCGGAAATCAATCAAGTCAGAGCCGCTTCTTCACCTCTGGTTGTTCAACTTTGACACACTAGTTGTGTTATTGACCCATGTTATCCGCATGGAGGGCTAAAATTTAATGCACCATTTTGATGAACAAGCAACATCTCAATTTCTTTTCCCACATCTCTTGTTATCTCCGAGGTGTAGCTAATGCATAACTTGGAGATGATTCAGTGTACCTAGTAATGACTAAACAGGAAAAAGGTATCTGCTATAAACCAAAATCGGACAAACAAACAAGAATAACAACAAAGCCATAATCTCAAAGTTAATCATGCTCACATTTGATCACTGTCTCTTCCCTTATCGACTAGTAGGAACTCGCATCACCTACAGGGTCACTAGAGATGAACAAGAGACAGCCAAACCACCTCTCTCAATCATTTAGCCTTCATAGATATCATGAAAATAGAACAAATTCAACACAAAAATGAAACCTAATTTCATAAAATCAAATCTAAATCTCTTTTTTTAAGAAGCTGCCTCAAGGAACAAATAAGAGCTTCAGGCAACAAAGTAGTCGTCCCAAAGTTAACACTGAAAATGCTTTCCAATATCCTATAAAATAGGTCTAGATTAGTCATCTGATCCTCCAAGAAATGAAACCCATTTGTTAAATCAATCCCACACATCCTTTCAATTTATCATCTACGTGTATGATTTGCAAAAATAATGCGATACCTTGGAGAGGATTCAGGGCAGAAGGTAATGGAGTAATCGGTGCCGGAGCAGGTGAAGGTGGACGAAGCATCATCATAGGCATAGCTATACGACCTCGGACAAGCAGACTTGAACATCTCCGAGTAGGCCGACGGCCGGCAGGCTGCCGGACTCGCATAGTCGCCGCTGCAGCAGAATTCCGGCCGGCCGAATGCCTCGCAGGCGCTCCGGCAAGCCTCCCCCTCTCCGACCCTCAGCTCAGGCGGGCACTGTAGGTTCAGATCGGCGACGCACCCCGTCGGCGCGCAAGACCCGTCGCCGCCGCCTCCGCCGCCTGCGCTGCTCTCTACCACCACAGGTAGGTTGTAGCCGTCGACCAGGCTCACGTCGTAGAAGTCCTTACCGCCGCCTCCGGCGACGCCAGCGAGGGTGAACTCGGCGAGGGTGACCGGTGGGTTGGCACTGGCGCCGTTGCACTCGACGGAGGAGCCGCAGTCACCGGTGGAGCAGCGTCCGCTGCTGGAGTCGTCGAATGAGCAGCCAGTTCGGGCCCAGAACCGCCCGGACCAACCGGTCGGGGCGAGGAGGGAGCGGGAGGCGCCGGCTGGGAGGACGAAACCCGTTGTTTCCAGCGCCGGGCTGCCGGTGTTGGACAGGATCCCGGGCCAGATCGTGCCGCCGCAGTTGTTCACCAGTGTGAATGTCACGCCTCCCACCATCTCTGCAGATCGTACAAAAGACCAAAAGACATTAGCGGCCGAAAAACCACAATGGAATAGATAAAGAGAGAGTGTGTGTACCAATGGAGAAGAAGAGAATGAGAACAAGGGTTTTGGAGAAAATGGCGGAGGGAGACGAAGGAAATGAGTCCATTTGAGTAGAGATAGAGAAAGCGGCTTTAATGGCGTTTCAGATCAGGGTTTTGGAACGAGAAATTGCGGTAGAAAATTGAAATGGACGTTGGATGGTTGCAGAGAAGGAAGTGAGAAGAGAAAAGGGAAAGAAGAAGAAGAGGAAGAGGGAGACACAGCGGAAGCAAAGGAACGGATCAGCCCAATTAGCTCAGAGTGATGGGCGTGCGGATCAAGAAGGAACAAGAAGGAACAGAGAGAGAAGCGTGACAGAAATTAGCATTTTAGATTATTTTAAATGTTCTATCAAAACAAAATTTATTTTAAATGATACAATTTTTTTTTTATCAACAAATGATAACATATTTTTTTGGTGGTGGTTGATGCATATAATGCTGCGCGTCCCTCATAAAAAGGATCACAAATCTACAAATTAATTAAGATTTTTTTTATTTTTTTTTGTCCTCAAAAAAAAAATTAAGATTTTCTTTTTAATGTGATATCATTTTTATATAAAAATTATTAGAGCTCCTTTCATTGAATTTTTTTTTTAATAATAAAAACATATTAATTTATATATTTAATGAGATATAAAATTATTTTATTGAATCTCCAGAAGATCTTGGGTGACTTTACTATAACCCTCATCACACTAGTTCAATATTACATTCATGCTAGTTCTCTCATTATCATTATTTTTCGCTTTTTTATATTGAGCCAAATGATCTTTTTCAGTAAATATTTTCGGAGATCTTCTCTTGCTCGAATTTATGCATTTTAGAATGCTACATTAATATCAAATATAGTCATGGCATTTTTCTATAGTATTATATAATGTTGATAGTCTTCACTTAAGATGACTGACAGAAGTCACATATTAATTATACACCAGGAGAATAATGAATAGTAATTCTGCTCATAATTTTAATGTAAGTAAAGTTATTTCAAGTATTGTATAATTAAAATTCAAAAAACTTTTAGGGGGCGTTTGATTTAATGTTATCTTGATGTTATATTATGTTATTTAGAGAAAGTAATTATTTAGTTTAGAGTATATTTGGTTCAATGCTATTTTAATGTCAATATTATCTAGAAAATATTATTCATCATTAAACATTTGTTTGGTTCAATATTATGATATTAGAAAATATCAATGCTATCCAAATTATTTTTATTTGATTGAAAGTTATTGATATTGTAATAATAAATTATGATACATTAAATATTACGTATTAAAAATATTTCACTTAATCTCATAAATTAATGATTATATTTATAATTAATTTACATAATTTTTTAATTTTTTTAAAAAAAATTAAAAATATTTCTAATCATAATTTCATACAAAAATATAACTAAATAGTTATATTTATATCTATTTTAATAAATCAATCAAAAATTAAAAATAATAATAAAATTTATAAATGTTTCAATAAACAATAAATAGAATTTAAAATTTACAAAATATAATTATAAATCACACGTTTGCTTTGCAGAAAAAAATTAAAATTAAACTTTTAGGCTATTTGAGGTTTGAAGTATTTCTTAAAATTAATCATTAACTTCAAATACTGCTTCTCATTTATAACATTACAATTCATATTTGTTTAATTTAAGAAAATTAAAATTTTTATTAAATATAAAATAAATTAATTTTTAATATTATAATTTATTATTGATGTGAAATAAAATTATTAAAATTTATAAACTAAGTTACTTAAGAGCACAATTTTTTCGTAATCCTAAGATAAAAATCGGTTAAGTTAGAACGCATTTGTAAATTAATGTTCAAAATATATCATATTAGTTTCTCTATTTTGATAATGTCCCGCTCAATTTTTTGATTAAATGTGAATCATATGACTCATTAAAGAGACCTCTATATAACTTTTTAAGTGTTAACACATGGTTCTAGCGCTGCATCCCTGCCATATACGTGGCGCCTAGCTGGCTTTTGGCTTTTATTTTTTTTAACTGATCCGTCTATCTGTTCTCACAGGCCAGATTTCGGTCAAACCTTGGACACGAGGGTTCAACCAAGCCTCGTCCACGATAAGCCAGGACCATCCCTGGTAACATCGTCCTCGATGTTACAAACCAGTGTCTGTCACAATCAAGCTTGGTCCGACTGCGTCGTTCCTCGTACAAAATGCTTTTCCCAGACCAGCAAATCAAGGGCCCGCATGCCCCAGCTGTCACGGATCCCCAGAAGCAGTACCAATATTAAAAGTTAGCATCCTCCTTTTGCTGCTTTTGGTCCCTCCGGTGGCCAACAAATGGCGCGAACCCAGAGCTTGTTCACCTCCTTTTCTCCGAAAAATCAGGATAAAGCCGCACCATCCGCTGCTTACAAATACCTCTGAACAGACTTCATGCAAAAAAAACACAGATCGGAGATTAGAGAAGAAAGAATCAACAAGAGTGGCCAGGGTGCAAGCAGCTTCCCTGGTTCTCTCATTCCCATTGTATTAGAGCCCCAACTGAGGAGCTCTTTCCCGCTCTCTCTCTCTTTTCTTTCCTAAATATTATATTAGCCTTAACGGCTATTTTTTTCCTTTAGTGAAACTTCTTCGCTAATCGCTCGGT
The DNA here is from genome assembly GCA_019297695.1 of Apostasia ramifera. Taxonomy (NCBI): domain Eukaryota; kingdom Viridiplantae; phylum Streptophyta; class Magnoliopsida; order Asparagales; family Orchidaceae; genus Apostasia; species Apostasia ramifera. Next base: position 3,858 of record JAEMOT010002501.1, on the reverse strand, counting down.
GGAAGTAGAGGATTTTCTCCCTGAACCACCTTAAATCTTTGTGTGCTGTTCTGGATGCCCCGAACTCCATTTCTCTTAAGCCTCAACTAACAAATTTATTCCTCTGCGCGCTGCCGTCTCTCAAAACTCTCTCTCTTTTTCGGTATTTCTTGGGATCCCCTACATCCTATGTCAACATTAGGTAAATTGCATTTGGGTTTTTAACATAGGAGGGTACTTATAAACTGATTTTAAAATTTTTAATTTTTATTATTTAGGTCCCTTAGGTGTGGTATCGCATTAGCATTAGGTCCTTAAACTTGAATTTCACCTTGTATTTTGATACTTTTGGGTGAAATTGTTGGCCCTTAGGCCTTCCCAAGAGGGGGGTGAATTGGGAATTTAAAAATAATTTCAAATAAATTGAACTAATGAAAACAACAACAGGTAAAAAGCCGTACACAAACAAATATTTCAAAATAGATAAGAAGTGAGTTAAGGTTACAGCAAAAAAAATAAAACAGAGTGCGAAAAGGCAGATCGGTCAATTTTACCAAATAAACCGGATACCAAAAAGCAGATTGGTTAATTTTGCCAAATAGACCGGATGAACAGGAATAGTGCAGAAAGCAGATAAGAAGACCGATTGATTTGAGCAAATAGACCAAAATAGCTAAGTCACCACAAAAACAACTCAGAACAGAAAAACGTGAGAGATATGATTTAGATATTGTATAAAACAATTTTATTAAAATAATTTGAGCTTATTTTAACTTAAAATCAGATTTAACAATTTTATGTATTAGTTAAATTTTACCGTAAAAGAGAGGAGAGAAAAATGCACAAACGATTTATAGTGGTTCGGCTTCCCGCCTAGTCCACTCCCCACGCTCCTCAAGTGGGATTTCAATCCACTAACAAACCGGCTTTTTATCGGGAACCAAAGCCGAACAAACTCGATTACAATTTCACCGGCTTTTTCTAGGAACCAAAGCCGACCAAACCTTACAAACACACCGGCTTTTTCTAGGAACCAAAGCCGACCAAACCTACAATGAATTTTTATACGGAAAAATTCTAACCCTCCTATTTTCCCACTTAATGGGAAAAACTAAACACCTCCACAAAAAGAGTGAACAAGAGAATGAAGTGATGCTAGTCTAGCTAGCCAATATTACAACAAGAGAGCAAGAAAAAAAATTACACAAGGAGCTCTATACGCGTAGAGGTTTGCCAAAAGAGAAAACTCGTGAAAACCAAAAATGAGTTACCAACAACTCGTTTAAAAGAAACCGTAAGAAGCTAGATCTTGAAGAGAGAAAATCGTTTTCAAGAAACTATGAAATGCTTAAGTAAGAGTGTCTTCAAGTAAGAGCAAGAAAACTTCAAGAATAGCTCAAATAATCTTTTTCAAAATACAAACTTGCCGATTTCAGGAAATCCAAGTGCAGGAAACAGAAACAGTGACCTGAAATTGTTTTGCCAGCAGAATGAAAAATGCAGGTTCAGGTTTATGCTTGTTTGCTAGCCAAAAACTTCTCCAAATAATCACTTCTTCAAGATTGTATGCAGATTTTTGCTAGGGAAGAAGTTATGGAACACTTAGAGCTTGAGAGAAGAGCTTAGAACACTTAGAAAAATTTTTGCAAGTGAATGTAGAGTTTTTTCCGTTGGGACAGCAGGAGAAAAATTGGTTCAACTTAGGGAAAAATGCCCTAGATTCAAACTAATCAATAAGAGGTTGCCATGTGTCCATATCCTACCCAAAGACCAATGAGAGGAAGACAA
>JAEMOT010002500.1:311095-360682 GCA_019297695.1 Apostasia ramifera | reverse complement strand
AATTAATTATTTAAAGGGAAGAGGGTAAAATTGAAATTTTAGAGGGGGAGGGGTGGGGTTTAATTATTTAAAGGGAAAAGAACAAAATTGACATTTTAGGGGGGGAGGGGGGTGGTGAAGGGGGAGGAATAGCAATTTGCTGGTGAAAATCCCAATGTCTATGATCATCCTATGCAATCATGAAAATCCATTACTATTTTTATCCAAGACTTTAGGCCCTGTTTGACGCGAGAACTAAAATCAGAATCAAAATAGTACTAATTTAAAAAGAACAATAATAATAATAAATAGATTTATTTAATCATTGTACATAAATTTTAATATAAAAAAATATTATTTTATTTTACATACTCAATAATTTTTAATAAAAATATTAACTTTATTTCACATCCTAGACCAAAATATTTAAAAGAGAGTATTTTAATTTAGAATGTGAAATAAAATTAATATTTTTATTAAAAATCATTGAGTATGTGGAGTAAAATAATATTTTTTATATTAAAATTTGTGTAAAATAATTAAAAAAAATATTTATTATTATTATTGTTATTTTTTAAATTAGTACTATTTTAGTCTTGATTTTGGTCCTCGCGCCAAACAAAACCTGAGAGGTCTATTTCGTTCCTAATGTAACGATAGAAAACCTCAAAGTCATTCCTCTCCTGAAACCAGACTACTCGTCCCATGGGCAAATTATTCGCCCATTCCATGAGACAAACACAAAGATCGAGATCATCGTCACACGATAGTTGAATTTTCTTTTATCAATAAACTCTTAGGCCCTTGCAATTCAATTTGCAAGGATATGACTGACTTTCAACCATTTTTTTCACATTATATGTGCATTTATTTATGCTCCTCATTTTAAATGCAACAATAATATTATTTATTTATCACCTTACACATATTTTTCTTGCCCACATGCATTAGTTTGCAATAGCATGTTTAGCTTATACATTTGATTCAAATAAAAGAGAGTTGGCTCTCTTTGCTAAACTTTTAAGCTTCTTTTAATTAAATTTAATAATAAAAAATACATTTATTACTATTTTATAAATTTAATTTTATATAATATAGATGAAAGAAAATTAGCTAATAATTGGGGGTGAATATTCTAATAACTAAGAAGCAAATATATTCCATTCCATGGCATATCATAAAGTAATTTACCTAGTTTTGTTTTAAACATATTTAAGTGAAAAAATAAATAGCTTATTGAATTATTTTAAATAAAAAATAAGACAAATATAATGATTTCCAAATGAAAACCAAAATGCATTACGAAAAAACCACGATGCCAAACTCGACAACTTAAATCCACTAACTGAATGAAAAGTTTATAGAACTTGGGCCTCCCAACAGAAACTAAAATATAAATATAAGAAAGGTAACTTCCCGTAAGCCCTACAGGACTACTTGAGTTGAATTATAAAGTCAAATAATAAACTCGAGAGTTGAAGGGACAATGCTTAGCATTCAAAAAACTGAGTCAATTCTCATCTTCTGTCACTCTATTTATAACCGAGAGATATGGAAAGCAATGATAGCATTCATTACAATCTGCCAAGCTTTGTAATGACTGTTTAGATTATTGTAAGGGTGAGAACGATCCGAGTTCGAGCCGAGTCGAGCACGGCTTAAACTCTGCTCGTATCAATTCGATTCGATTTCGAGCTAGCTCATTTCAATTTTGAGTTGACTCGAGCCTTAATCAAGCTAACTTAAACCCTTCATGAAATAAAATTTTAAATTGCATTAATTATGCCTACTAAATCACCTAACAGATATCATAATCACAATTAGCAAATACGTTTGTAAAAGTAATAAATAATTACAATAAATAATTAAAAAATAGAGATCGAGCCAATTCGATCCGATCCAATCTTGGCTCGTAGCTCGGCTCAATAATTCGAGCAGAACTCGACTTGAGCTAAATATCGATCCGAATGTCGAGCGACTATCGATCTTCGAGCCAAACTCTCACCCTAATTGTGAGAACTTGTGCTATCAAATATGCCAGAATCTTGTGTCGGGCGTTGCTATTTAGACGAGATTGCTCTAGTCCCTATAAAGCAAAATTATTTAGATTCCTTTTAGACAAGGTTGATTAAACTTCAAAAACAAGATTATTCAAGTCTCTTTTAGACAACACTATTCGAGTCTCTTTTAGACAAGGCTATTCGGGTTAAACAAAATTGTTCGGGTTCCCTTTAACTAAAGTTACTCGAGTCCCTTTCAGAGAAAGCTGATCGAATCCCTTTTAGACAAAACTGTTCAAATCCCTTTGAAATAAGGTTATTTGAATTCCTATTATGAGAGATCTGGCATTAACAAAACTGTAACAAAAAAAAATTCAAACAATTATTAAGTTCCAATTTATTTTAACCAACCAATATTTAAAAACTACCCACTAAAATGCAAGCTTCCTTCAAAGTAAATATTTTAAAGTAACTAATCAGAATCTTTTCTCTAAAAAGGCAAAAAAAAAAATCAGAATCTATGCAAAAGAAACAAAACTTACTAAAGAAAAAGTGCAAAACTATCAAAACTATAAAAACAGTAATACAAAAGTTACTAAAAATACCAGAATACATCAAATAACATAAAAAAAAAAACTTTCATGCTGCTTTTTTAAGGATGCCTCCATCAACATGTTATTTACAAATGAAGTTTTCTCCCAATTATAAGTAAATTTCTTCAAATATAACCCTTTTGCATCATAAGAAAAAACTATAACAAAAGTTTTACCTTAAATCAATCAGCCTCTCCTCCAGCACTCTCAAGCGATACAACAACATGATCTATTGAAGGCCTTTGCTTAGGATCAGAACAAACGCACTTGACTGCAATATCAAGCACAGCCATCAACTGCTTCTCATTCTCCTTGCTAATCACCTCATCAAACACCTTCTCCTCCTTGCCTTCCACCTTCATTTGAATCACCCATGAAACTAAATCCCTGCAGCCCTTTCCCCTGCTCACGTCCACTGGCCTTCTACCTGTAATAAGCTCCAGAAGAACAACACCGAAGCTAAATACATCACCTTTTAGAGTAGCTATTAAAGTTTGACTATATTCTGGTGGAATATATCCTAAAGTGCCCACAAGATCAGTTGTCACGTGAGTATCATAGGGGCGAATCAGCCTTGAGAGGCCAAAATCCGCTAAATGAGCTTCGAACCTTTCGTCGAGTAGAATGTTGCTCGATTTCACGTCACGGTGAATGATATTCGGCTGACAAACCTTGTGCAGGTAAGCCAGCCCTCTTGCTGACCCTCGTGCAATTCTAAATCTCGAGTCCCACTGGAGTAGGAAGCGGCCATCCGGTCTCTCGTGAAGCCAGTAGTCTAAGCTTCCATTCTCCATGAAGGAAAATATAAGTAGCCTGTCATTTCCATACATGCAGTATCCTTTCATGGAGACAAGATTCTTGTGTTGGGCTCTTGAGAGAGCTTCTACCTCGGCACGGAACTCGCGTTCCATCTGTCCACAATCGCCTGAAAGCTTCTTGATGGCAGCATTAGTTCCATCAGGAAGGTGGGCTTTGTACACGAGCCCAAAACCACCACAGCCGACTATGTTTCCCTGGTCAAAGTTGTTTGTAGCTCTCAGGAGATCACTAATGGTTAGATCCTTAGAATCTGTGCTCTGGAAGAATACAACCAACTTCGAACACGAATCAAATGATCCCCGTGCCCTCTCATCAATTTCTTCTTCATCTTCTACCTGATCCCCAGTCTCTTTCCTGGACATGTTGATCAAGATAATGGTCAAGAGAACTGCAATTCCGACAGCAACACTGATAGTTATTCCAAGCATCCTCTTCTTTCCGATTCTACTTTCGATAACTGATGGGAGTTCGCGAGTTTTTCCTTTCATCGAAGGGCTTTTATTACAAGGCCCAGGTGCCCTGCAAAGTCCTTGGTTTCCCTCAAAGCTCGAGTTGGAGAAGCTAAAAAATTGGCCACCTGTTGGTATTTGTCCATGAAGGTGGTTATATGCCACACTGAACTTCGACAAAAAGGTGAGTTTGTTCAGAGAAAAAGGAATTGTTCCATTCAACTCGTTGCGAGAGAGATCGAGCACCTCCAAGTTTTCCATATTTGAAATGGTTTCAGGTATAGTGCCAGTGAGATGATTGTTGCTCAAATCTAACACATGAAGTTCCTTCAACTGGCCAAATTCCGGCCATATTGTACCGTTGAATCCATTATCATTCAAATAGAGAGCTGGTGGAAAACCAGATATTTGATTGTACTGCAAGCCGCTTACACTCTGGTTGTGCTTCACGTATAATGGCACGATCATCAAGCTTCCATTCATCGAGCGCTGAACGATCCTAAGGCTCTTCAGCTCAGTCAAACTCTTCGGAATTTCTCCAGAAAACGAGTTGTTGGAGACGTCCAAGTAGATCAATTTGTCAAGCTGCCCAATCCATTGAGGAATTGATCCACTCAGAAAGTTCCAAGACAAATCCAGCACCTCCAAGCTCTTGCAGTTCAACAACCATAACGGTATTTCACCAGTAAGAGCACAGTTTCCTAGTGCTAAGACAGTCAAATTCCAGAACCCACGGGGAGAATTTGGGACCTCCTCACCATGAAAGTTCTCGGTAAGAATCAGAGAGGAAAGATTCCTGCAACTTTGGAGCACCAACAATGCCCCGGATATATTTCGAAAGGTGTTGTTGGACAAAGAGAGGAAGGAGAGTGATTCGAGTTTAGCAAACTCTTCAGGTATTTCTCCAGATAACCAATTCCTAGCAAGGCTCAGAATTCTCAGATTTAAGCAGTTAGAGAGGCTGGAAGGAAGAGCACCCTCAAGATAATTACTTGCAAGGTCGAGTGTAGTGAGCAAATACAAACCAGAAAAGTCGATATCGATTCTCCCAATTAGAGAATTGTTTCGCAAATCCAGATCCTTGAGCTTCGAGCATTTCCCCAGGGATCGGGGAAGTTCACCAGAGAATGAATTCGAATTAGCAATGAGCTGCTCAAGCAACATTAGATTTCCAAACACATCAGGGAGTTGACCACTGAATCTATTCCCAGAGATCATCAATTTTCTAAGCAGTGAAAGTTGACTTAATCTTTGGCTCAAATGACCAGAAAAGCCATTGAAGGATAGAGAAAGTTTCTGCAATGAAACAACGTCAAAGAGAGAACCAGGAAGTGTACCTTCGAGAAAATTTGAGCTCAAATCAAGCTCCCTCAGTGAAGAGCAGCAATTTGAAAAGGTTTCATCAGCAAGCTCGCCTGAAAAAGAATTCATTGAGAGATCAATAACCTGAATCAAGCTCGACCCAATGCAGATGTTTTGACCAACTGGGCCATAGAAAGAATTGTTGCTGATGTTGAGATACACAAGATTCGACAGATCAGCGCCGAAATCAGCCAGTGATCCGTTGAAAAAATTTGACGATAAGTTCAGTGATCGCAGACTGATCATGGCCGAGACTGCAGTGACCGGACCGGAGAGAACGTTGTGGCTGAAGTCGAGATGCTCGAGAAGCCAGAGTTTGGATAGCTCCGGCGGGATTCTGCCAGTAAGGATATTGCCGGAGAGGTCGAGAGAGCGGAGTTGGTCCAGATTGGCGAGGGAGGCAGAGATGGAGCCGTGGAGGCCGCGACTGGGGAGGAGAAGCCGGATTACTCTGCTCGAATTAGAGCATAACACACCGGTCCAGAGACAGCAGGCTTCGTCGCCGGCCGCCGCTGAGGCGAAGATGATGGAGCCGTTAGTTAGGTTCCCGGCGAAGTCCCGGAGAGCTTCGAGGTCGCCGGAGTGGCAGGGAGAGGGGGGAAGTCCATAACATATGGAAGAGATCAGAAGGAAGCTAGCCAAGTTCATGAAGGAATGAGACGAAAAGTCCATAGATATCAAAGCTAGAATCAGGAAACTGCCTGAAATAGATTCGAGATTTCAGCAGCAATGAAAAATGGGTAAAAAGAAACACCAATGGAGAACAAAAGCAAAACCCATGAAGATCGAAACTACAGGTGCTTAAAAACAGCTGAAATGATTCAAGATTTCAACAAGAAATGCGAATGGAGATCAAAACACCCGAATGACAGAATAGGGCGGGCCGCGAATTCCCATTTGAAGAACCCAGTACCAAAAAGCGGGAAAGAAGAAGGAGAAGAATGGCATGTGCAAGTAAGCCAATCAAAACCCTAGCATGTGGATTGGGGTTAGAGCGTGGTCAAAGGACGAGAAGGGGAGAAGACGCCGCGCGCATCCCGAAAGAGGAGCTCATCTGGGCGATGGAAAGGAGGAGAGGAAGAGGCCTTGTGAGTGAAGAAAGGGTTCCCTGTGGACCCAACAGAAATCCACCATTAATGGGCGTTACAAAGCTTCTACGAATAAATTAAAAAATGGGCATTGCAAGGACGCACTTTAATGCTCACCAGCTTTTATGGCGGAGGTGGTGGACTGAGAGGTCAGAGTCTCAGAGGAGACGGGAGGGTCGGAGCTTTTTGAGACTGCGGCCCTGTCCTTTCTGAAAGATACTCGATTGGGAATTTGGGAGTGGAGTGATGGAGAAGGAGGGAGGACTCGTAGGCAATTTTCAGAGAGATTCTGAATATATATATATATTGCTATATAATTTTAATAATTAATTTATAAATTAATTATTAGATTCAGATATTATTATTCTATATATATATATATATATATATATAAATCATTTGATCAAAAAATTATTTTATTTAAAAATTAACTATAGAATATTTTATTATTTTTGTCGTACAAGTGGAAGCAAAATCATCCAACCTAATTGGTCCGATTTGTGAACTAACGAATAATTTGATCCAGTTCAAATTTTATGTTGTAATTGTCATTGAACTCATTGCCAAAGTCCGTAGCATTTTTTCTTTTTGAGCGAGGCCCCTTCACCGTCGCCATCCTTGGCTTCGACTCAACAACAGACAACAAGTCCTTCCTCTTGAACTGAGAATGGAACATCGTCATCACCAACTTTCTCTTTGAAGCCATCTCTCTGATAGCTCGTAAATAGTCGCACCTCATATGATTCTTGCAGTTACTCAATATCTCAAAGGTAGTAAGAAGGGAAAAGTCAACCCCACTGTAGCAATGTCTCTTCATATATATACCTCTCTCTTTGCCTATGTGTTGCACACTCATTGATCGATCGCCTGGTGCATATCAAACTATGTGCCATGTGAATGGGGGGGTCGATGTTTGTGTAGGAAACTCGAAAGTATTTCAACGGTCCACGTGATACTAGCAAAAACTATCCAAATCATTCCCAAGCTAGGTCAGTCCAACCATAGTGAACGGACCAACGATTAGAGGAAGGTCTGTTCCCTCATACTCCAACTCCAAAAGTATCAAGAAAGCTATAATGTTTTGGACCGTGCTCCATGCCCGCTTCATCCATACTTGTCGGGGCCAGACAAATACCTCAGGACAGCATGGTTGCTAACCTCCCTGACACAAGCACTCCGCAGTGCTTGTCTACCATATTTGTTCTCCTCATTTTGAGCAAATAACATGTAAGAGTGACACCATGTTATGCTTGTCGCCTTCCTCCTAGTAAGAACTATGCTAACATTACTGAGCAAGAATGCTATCTACACCATCGAATTGACCGTTCAGTCGTTTCTCCGGTACCATGGCTTGCCAAACTTGTCCTTCTACCAAACATTAGCTTTAGAGATCCACGTTGCGAAATCCGAACCATTCCAGAGTCCAGCTCACCCCGTGCAATTGGGATGGAAGGAAGCCCTTCCTCCCCTTTTGGTTTTCTTACTAAAACTATAAATACTAGGACTTAATCTATCAAAAGGATCTTTTTACTTCAGAACTTATGTACTCATTCTCTCTTCTTCATCTACTGTCTTATACTCACCTTTCAAGAGGCTCATTAATTACATAGTGATTCACTACAGAATTTATCTTTACTTTAGGTGGAGGTCCCATCAGCTGGAAAGCTACTTTACAGAATATTGTAGCATTATCGACAACAGAGGCAGAGTATATTGCTGCAGTTGAAGCTGCAAAGGAAGCTGTTTGGTTAAAAGGTTTGGTCAGAGAACTTGGTATTTCACAAAGGACTGTTAGTTTGCATTGTGACAGTCAAAGTGCAATTTATCTTGCAAAAGATCCTGTTTTTCATGCAAGAACAAAACATATTGACATCAGATATCACAAACTCAAAGAGCTTGTGTCAAGCGGTGATATTAAGCTTGTAAAAGTTTCACCTCAAGATAATTTTGCAGATATGCTTACTAAGTAGCCAAGTTTTTATATTATTTAGATTTGGCTAACATTCAGAGGAGCTAAGGTATGAAGGCCCCAGGGAGAGGGGGTGTTTCTACTTAGAGAGATTATATTGTCTGCTTAAAAGTATCAATTTTAATCAAATCAAGATGGAGATTGTTAAAATGTGATTTGAATAATAAATTAAATAATTCTAATTATAAGGATTATTTGTTAGGCTGTTGAGATTTTTATGGGAATCAGATACAGGATTTATTATAGGCTACTATTATAAATACGGGATGATCTGGTAAGCTGAAAGGTGTGGGATTATCAGGATTTCTGGTGAAGGCTGCAAGTTCCCAAGCTTTTTCTTGGGAAACGTGAATAGGTGATTCACTTGGGTATTTTCAGCAGTAATTTCTCTTGGATCTTCTTCGTCGGCTACGGAGGTGATTTCGTAGGAATCTGGAGGCAATCATCTGAGGCTCAAGGAGCGACTAGATTGTCTAATCTGAAAGAAGAAAAGATCCAATTTCTGTATCTCGTCTGAGATCGAGAACCAGGTGATTGATGTAAGGTTCTCTTTCTATCTGATTTTCTACATAATAAAGTCTCTCTCTGCTCTCCCCGTGGATGTAGGAGGCATACCTCCGAACCACATAAATCTGGTGTTCTTGTGGTTGCTTCGTTCTTTTATTATCATTATTTCTCATACTTATCTGGCACGATTTATTTGACTAACTATACGTCCGGCGATCCGAATTTTCCGCTGCATATTATTTCTCAACACTTAATAACTACATACCTTATCTCCCCAATGAGACCACGCTTAGCTCCTTGTCTCATCTTCATGGAACCAACTTTTAGGATAACATAAATCTACCAATTTTAGTATTAAAAAAATAAAAATCTGAACAATTTGAAGTAAACAGAGATTATCTATTAGAAGGGGGAAAGTGCAAAAGCAATAGAAAGCTAGCAGTTGCTGATTATCAACGAGAAAGAAAACAGATCAAGTTCCGCCCTCTTCCATAATGAATCATAAGCAGCAATAAGATCTAGCAGCTGTCTGAATACCTGGCAGTCATGCCTCCAGGCTCCGAGGACCTCAAGCGCCTCAACATCAATGGAATCCATCCTGGGCCCCCATGCTGACAAGCTTCAGATCGACACCAACATCTTCCAAACTCTCCAACCTGAGCTGTGCTCCGTCTTCCTCCCTATCATCCCAGTCCTGCAACACCGATCCAGATCCCCTGAAAGTCCATCAAAACTCGCAAACGCCACTAAATCACCAACTTCCACGTATTGACAGCGGTTCCATGAAACCGCAAGGCGGAATCATCAGAAACTCGACAACGCGAAATCTCGGAGATCGGAGGAGAAGAGGAAGGGAATGGGGGCCAAGGGCCTGAAAGCAAAAACATAGCAGAAAATCGAAAATCGGAGAATTCGAATTTGAAAAATGCCGCAAAACCCAGACAGCAACCGTGCATTCATGCATTGCCCAAGAGAGAGATATTATGCTCTGAACTTACTAGATAAAAAATAAGAATAATTAACTACATGCCACGCAATTTAATTTTATTTATATTTTACCCATTCATTCTTAATTAATTACACTATGCATACTCAAAACATTACAAAATCTTATATACACACAATTGAGTTAAAACTTAATCAAAATCTCCTTCCTTTGCCGCCAACTAAACATTAAAATTTTAGAATTTTCACTCAAAATATATTTAAATATCCTTAAAATAATATGATGAACAGCTCAGATTTTTTATAATCTAACTATAATTAGATTATTAAAAAATTATGATTACTAATTATAATAAAAATAAGTTAAAATATATATGTAAAATTTTATAATATTTTGAGTGTGCATAGCATAACAACAACAACAACAACCAAGCCTTAATCCCACTAGGTGGGGTCGGCTACATGAATCCTTTGTTTCCATTGCGCTCTATCAGTTACCAAATTCTTATCTAAGTTTAAGTAATTAAGATCACTCCTTATAGTTTCTTGCCATGTCTTCTTTGGTCTCCCTCTTCCTCTTTGTACATGGGCAAAATCCAATAACTCAATTTTTCTAACTGGAGCTTCAATTGGCCTACGATTTAGATGTCCAAACCATCGAAGCCGACTTTCTCTAAGTTTATCCTCAATTGGTGCAACACCAACTTTCTTTCGGATATACTCATTTCTCATTCTATCCTTTCGTGTATATCCACACATCCATCTTAACATTCTCATTTCTGCAACATTTATTTTATTTGTATGTTTCTTCTTTGCAGGCCAGCATTCAGCACCATATATCATCGCTGGTCTTATTACAGTTTAAATAAAATTTATTTGAGTGTGCATAGCATAATTAACTAAAAATAAATGAGTAAGACATAAATAAAACTAAATTGTGTTGCATGTATATAATTATCCCTAAAAGATAATAGCTAACAATTTCTTTTTTTAAGAACATATCTGAAGATCTTAAAATTTTTATATATGTACAAATAGTAGACTTCATTATCATTTTTCATCCAAATTCGATCCACTTAGAAAAAAAGAAAAAGGTTGAGATTGCACGAAATTAAAATTTTCGGGAAATATTTTACATAGAACAATAGGCATGCACCAGCTAATTGAGATTTTCGAAGGAAAACCTTTTTGTTGTTTTTGGAAGTTAAAAACATTCTTTTGGGAGTTTTCATGTAGCTAAGTAAAAAATAATATAAAAATACTATCAAATTAAATAATTAATTTTTTTAAATAATATAATATAATATTAAAATAATATTAAATCAAATATCTTTAAAGATTAGTTTACATTGAATTGCAATTATTTGAACTGAAGTTAAGGTCTCAAAAAGATTCAAACTAAATTATCAGTCTTTTGTAATAAAATAAAAATACACATTTAAATACATGCACATTAATCAATAAATTTATCTCTACCATACACGAGTTCACATATACACCATCCAATTTACAAGTACCAAGACAAAAAAAATCAAAATTAAATTTAAATAAAGGGTAAATTGCTAATAGGTCCTCAGATCTTAACCTTCTTTCAAACTTCTTCCACAAATTTTAAATCATTACACCAAAATCCCTAACATTATTAGTGCGAGGACCAAAACAAAATTAAAATAATATTAATTTAAAAAATAATAATAATAATAATAAATAAATTATTTTAATTATTCTACATAAATTTTAATATAAAAAATAATATTTTATTTCACATACTCAATAATTTTTAATAAAATTATAAACTTTATTTCAATCAAAATACTCGATTTGAATATTTTAATTTAAAATGTAAAATAAAATTAATATTTTTATTTTAAATTATTAAGTATATAAAATAAAATAATATTTTTTATATTTAAATTTTTGTAAAATAATTTAAAATATTTATTTATTATTATTATTATTGTTATTTTTTAAATTAGTACCATTTTAGTCCTGATTTGGTCCTATTTTGATCCTCACGCCAAACAGGGCCTTAGGCCTTGTTTGGCACAAGAACCAAAACAGGACTAAAATAAGACCAAATTGATACTAATTTAAAAAATAAAAATAATAAAAATAAATAAATTTTTTATACCATTCTACATAAATTTTAATATAAAAACTATTATTTTACTTTACATACTCAACAATTTAAAATAAAAATATCAATTTTATTTCACATTATAGACTAAAATATTCGAATCGAATATTTTAATCTAAAATATGAAATAAAATTTATATTTTTATTAAAAATTATTAAGTATGTGAAATAAAATATTATTTTTTATATTAAAATTTATATAAAATAATTAAAAAAATATTTATTATTATTTTTTAAATTAGTACTATTTTAATCCTCATTTTGATCCTCGCAAGGCCTTATTCAAATTGCATGAAAAATACATTTTATTGTTACAAAGTTACTAAAATGCCCTGGCAATATGCTCAAAGACCCAAATGCAATAATTTAGAATTGGTGGACCAATAAGGTCTCAAATATTCCCATAAAATAAAAATTAAAATAGAATGAACTTCAAATGAACATTCAGTTACTAGCAAAAGGCAATGAATGCAAGATAAAAACTCCACATGAAAACCCAATGGCAAAACGACCATTTTGAGAGGAGGACAGCAACCATTAGAAACAACGAGATTTCAATCTCTAGTCTCGATACAAGAATCGATGTTTAAGTATGCGAGTAGATTTATCAGAGGTATACTATAACAAGAGATTGGTGCACGAAAATAGAATTCTTTCAGAAGTAATTAAAAATCGGGAACACATTTAGCAGGATTGCAATCAACAAACATATGTAAAAAACTTAATCTCAAATAAAATTATATTTCAGCAAAGATCTAGCATGAAAATAGTGAGGAACAATAGATTAAAATATGGAGAGTACCCAAATAATATTCATGCTCAATACAAGATTAAACTAGGAGAAATAATACGAAAAGTACCCTCAGATGGAGATGAAAACAGAGATAATTGATCAAGAAACAAGAAAAATAGAGATAAGCAAAGGTAATAGACTCGAACCAAACTGAGTCGTCCTCTCAAACAAGCTTCAAAACCTTAGAAGTTAACAACACAGGTCCCCGCCTTGACATTTTGCACTACAACGGATCCCCTACGAGTCCAGCTGAAGTTCTCTCTTAAGTGACTAACAAGTAACAACTAAGTTAACGCTTCATCAAAACTGTCGAACTATCCTTACGCAAGCTTTAAATGCCAGACATCATTCCCATTCAGCCTCTAATTATATCTCAATAGCCCACCAGTTAATAGTATGATTGGCTGATTTAGTTAGCGCAATCATCGTTCGAATCTACAACAGAATTTGTTTCAGATGCATCACACGTACAATCGACCGATGTGTTACATCATCGAGGACACAGATACTACCTGTTCCTGTTCAAGTTTCACTACAAGTATGCACACATAAGTTCCTCACTACATGACCCACTCAATCAAAATAAGGGCATAAAACAAAATAAGCAAATAAGAAAAGAGAAGACTAAAACTCAGTATTGAGCTCATCTAGTAAAGTTGATGTAGGCATCAGCAGAAGCAGTATTCTGGATGCTCCACATCAGAGGCCATCAAAGAATTTCATGAAATCATCAAAGGTCTCTCCATGTCTAATCTTTACCAATGAACCATCGTCCACCTACAACCAAATAGAAGAAAACTCAGTAATAGCTTAGAAAACCATTTTGAAAAACAATATGGCATAAAGGTAAGAAACAAGGGAAGAGAGGTGATGTTTATAAATGCAAATCAAGAAGAAGCCAATGATGTTTGCCAGAAGAATATTTTTTTGGCAGTAAACAAACTTCGTCCCTATCAATAGTTATATGCCAATTGTTTTGCATCATTATTATCAATTCCTTTTCCTAAATATCAGCACTAAATGTTCCTTCTAGTGTAATTTTATTTTATCCAAATCTTTCCTTTGGAGTGTCAAGCCTAATTCTCAACTTATAATTTTATTTATCATACCACATATCCAACATTTGAATATGAAAATAATTTTTGCTTTTTGTACTAGCCAAAACAACCTTTTCAAACAGGAAGAGGAACCATCATTACAATATGGTATCTTAAAATAAAAAAGTAATAGGTGCGATCTTAGACATAAGAGAAACTCACCAAACCATGTAAATTATGCATTTCTTCTCATCCCCTCTCTTTCTCAATTGAATCCACTCATCATGAGTGTTATTGGATCTTGACACTATGATAAACAAAATTGTAGCCTCTTTCTCGAAAAAGGTCATTAGAATGGCATGGAATCAGAGTCTTCCATGAATAATTTAGCTTGTTTAGGTCTAGCCGGTGCCATCTAAAACCTAATGCATCCTCAAAATCCACAACATATCCATTACACAATTTACAAATTGAAAGCATATTCATACCCAGTACTCAGGAGGTCTCATTTTCAAGTTGTAAGTTGAAGCCATGCTCATGCAGTATGCACCAGCATCATGAACAACCAAGCCAGCTCCCTGTAAGTTTATCAGAGTTATCAAACACTGAATGAAAGAAGATGGCCTAGTCAAGGGGGAAATTATGCTAATCTTACCTTAACTGGAGTGGGAAGCTCTCGGTCCTTCCCTAAGAAGTCCGCAGACTCGCATACAGGTCCAACAACATCGAAGGTAGAAATCTCAGCATCACTTGGAGGAGAAACCAGCTCAATGTGCTGCACAGACATTAAAAGCTAGTGATATTCACTCCAGCAAGTAATAACCTAAGACTTTGAGGACGCTATTTCTCTTAAATCTAATGACTTCAGTTACAATGGCAAGTAAATGTGACAATATTTGGAGAAAAAATGAGCAAGACCAGATCAGGCTTGTAAGATCTTAAGCTATGCAGTATACAGGAATCAAAAGGTTGTCCCAGCTAGTTACTAACTCAATGATGATAGACGCAGCAAACAGAAGTGAACTATCCAAAAACACACATTTTTCAACTAACTTAACTTTGCAACTTCTTGCATAGTTAAAAATATACTTGTTTCATGAAAAACATTATGACATGTAATATAACAGACCTGGTATGCTCCATAAAGACTTGGTCGAATGAGCTCTGCCATGCTGCCATCAATAACAACGAAATTTTTTGTTCCATTTGTTTTAACTCCTATCACCCGATTAACAAAACAGCATGTATTTGCGATGAGGGATCTTCCAGGTTCTATAATTAGATTTAAACTGCGGGAATGAACAAGCTCACGGACCTGAAAACAACATTAAAAAGTCAAGTGATGTTCGCATCATGCATACAAGAACAGATAAAATACAGTTTTAAAACTAGACTCCGATGAAATAGCAACTTCCTAGAACAGACAATGGCCATTTTATCCAAACCACAACTCAGAATGAGTAAAATGAGCAATAGTACCCTCTGGCAACCTTACAATCAGTTTCGAAACCTCAACAGATGCATACCATGAGCCTTTGTTTTTTTGAAAGATAGCCTTAGTTTGCTTTTGATGGCTACAATTGTAGGGTTTAAATGCGGTAAATATCATTACTTCAATAATTTTTTTTAACACCATGTTATGTGCAAAAAGCAAATGCAAAGGGAAGTATGACAAAAAATGAAATTCAGGCAAAAAATAATTCTAGATCAATTTTTACTAAAAACAAAAAGTGTTACCAACTGTATATTCTTTCTCCCATTATTCCATTTTCTTTTCTCTTTTTCATTTTCATTACTGAAGTTTAACTATCTCAAAAACAAGCTCGCACATATATGCTTGTACAGAAAAACAAGCTGACGATATTAAGGCAAGAAAAAAATGAACAAGGCCCTTGAATACTTAGATACAAATTATTTTTCAATGTTCTTGCATTTCACAATATGAGTTTCATTGCCGTCGAATGACTGCATTGAATCTGCAATATAGATCATGCACATACATTTAACGAAACACTTAATGTAACTACTAGCAAATTGATTAAAGGCACTCTTTGAGTCGGCCTTCCTACTCCACCACGACGACCCCGTCCATGACTTCTCCAGAGAAAGGGTCTAACCTTTGGGGCTTATCCTTCTCCCTATGTCTCTCGCATGGGAACAGTCATGCCATGCAAACGGTCACGTTCTCAGTTATCAAGACAATGGAGAGCCAACTTTGGGTTGTGCCGCACACCATGGATGAGGACGACATGGTTCAGATATCATCGTCGGTGAAGCTTCTCCCGAGTAATAGCAATTCCTCTGGAGGGCTTTTGCCGACTTCACCTAAGAGGGACAACAACGATGGAGAGGAGAGTAAAATTTCGTTTGGGCTGACCTCGGAGATGAAGTACATCATGAAGGAGCTCGTTGACATTTGTGACGACTTGAAATGGAACTTCCTAGAAGTAGATGGAACACAACTAGAGGTGGTTTGATGTATGTGCTTGTGCGAGGTTAAGTTACAGTCCATGGTGGAAAGGATGAGGGCTGTGGAGGATTGGGAACGATCCATATTGGCCATGATGATTGCGATTGAGTTGTGAGACGAGATGGCCATGACCGTGGAGTGCGTTGTTGAGGAGACCGTCCAGACCAAGGTTCACTTGACCTGAAGGAGTTGTTTGACTCTTGGGGGAAGCTCAGAGATGGTGCGCCAATACTGTGGCCCAAAGAAGGCCCTTCCCTCTACCCAACTCGAGAACAAAGGGGCGGAGGCTTGAGAGGTGACTCGGGGCAATGGCGATGGAATAGATTGGCGTTGGCCGACTCATCTGCTCACGCTAATGAGCTGCAAACAAAGCTGACTTTCTAGAAAGATGCCCATGGAGAGTTAATGAAGAAGATGAAGTTAGAATCTGTCAAATTGATTAAGGTGAAGGAGATTGTGGAAAAGGAGAGGGACACTGTGAAGAGGAGTCACGAGACCATCCGGCATCAGAACACTGCACTGAACACTAAAGTAGGGGTGATGAGGCATCGCAATGAGGTGTTGATGATGGAGATCGCGATAATGAGGCTGATGATAAGGTACAATCGGGATTGGACCAGCTCATGTTCTCGAACATAAGATAGGCCGTGACCGTAGCTGTCAAGATAATAGCCCAATGCCCAATTGGGTAGACGCACACCTAGGCGCTTTACGACACCGTGCTAAGGTGGCGAGTGAGCATCGACCTGCTGTCGTTGTTGGTTGAGATTCTACCATTCACCGGGCCAGAGGGGCTAGACAGGTTCTTCCGAGGCGATCACCCGGCCTGGTGCAGTCATAGTGCATTGAAAGCCAGAGAATCTGTCTTCCTGGTTTTGCCTGGTAGATTCTTTGATGAAGAGTACATCCCAGTGCATGTGCAGGGGGTGCCGCAACAACAATAGCAACAATTGAGTCATTGTGAAGCTGCCACGTTTGCATGCATCTTTTTGTTTTTGCTTTGTAAACCTTAGAGACAAGTTAGTGTAAATGATGTATTGCGTCAAGTTAATAGAATGTACCTTCTTTTTAATTTTCTGTGTGCCCCTTTTACCATGTTGTCTTTTGTTGTTTCTCGTTTGTTTGGAAAAAGCACAAGGGATGGTCTGTTTGGCTTAGTTCGCTTAGCTTGTTCTGAGGATGAGTTGATTGGATTGCTTGTGCGATTTGTCTAAGTCCAGGTCATGTCTACTAGAGGTAGAAACAGTCTAAGCTGCATGGTGCATTTGGTCATGCTCTTGTGTTCCTGTGCTACATGGATCTTACAAGATGTTAGTGAAATGGGGAGACAGGAAATGTACCGTGAACTTGGTCCGTTCAGAGGTGGTGTGTGTTTAAGATGAAATTTGTCCATAGGGCATGGTCTGTTGAATTGTATCACCATGTTTCGATCGTGGCAGCCCTAGAACATGTTAGTTGATGGAGAAGAGAGGAATGTATCATGGAGTTTGGTTCGTGTCATTGGAACGCACATTGATGAAGGGACCATCATGGACCATGGAGTTTGGTTCGTGTCATTGGTTCGTGAACTGGGCCCTACGGACCATTACGTACATGATGAGTGTACTTGCATTAGGAAAGCTGCAACGCTTTGGGCGTCATGTCGATTGATGTGAAGGAGGGAGGGGGCATTGTGCATCTCCTTTCTCTACCTGCGTCTGTTTGACTTCTTCTCCTCTTCTCTTTCTTGTCACCAACAAGTCTTTGTTTGCTACGCGATTAGATGGCTAAGAAGAAGGCAAGACCAATGATGAGGTTACTCGCGATGTTCACGCCTTCTGCCTGAACTCAAAGATAATGGTCCACGTAGCGAGGGAAGAAGATAGACTGAACACATAGTCGGCTGGCTTTGTTTGTATGGATAGCATCTTCCTTGACATAGCTGCCCTCACATAAGGAGTTTAGGGATGCCCTGTACGGATATAAGCTAATCCCCACGCAGTTATCACCAAACGGGGTAACTTATATCTACAGCCTTCTCAAGTTCTAAAGACAACTATGAGGCCTAGGACTTTTGGTTGTTTAAGGTGCTGTTCATGCTTCAGGAGAACATCTAGTACCCTAGTTGCCTGAACATAAGGGCTAGGATCTAAGATGTCCTCTTCTTTGGTGCACACACCAGCTCCCGCTCTGATTGGTGCGACTATTTCTTTGTTGGCGGGGGGATGATGGGATTGAGCTTGTGACAGGCAATTACATGTTCAAAGAGTTTGGGTTTAGGGACATTGACCTTGTGGGGAGGTTGGCAGGGAAGCTGTAGGGGTTGGAGTTCCCCTTATAGAACATACGGGCCCAGATGAATTAAAATGGTTGTACGCAATTGCTAAGCTGGTGTTCGCTCCACCTGGATGGGAGCTGTTGAGGTGGCATAGGAAGGAGGAAGGGGCTGTGGTAGCCTAGGAATCGGTGGAGGAAGAAGGAAAATGGAAGAGAGTAGGGAAGGTGAGGAGAAGGGCAAGGGGGAGAGTGAGGGAATCTTATCGAGGGACGATGCAATCATCAACATGCTTCCCATTTCCCTCAGATTGAAGGGGTAGAAAGTGTTAGGAATTCCCAAAGAAGCGAAAGAAAGTGGTCTTTGATCCCTTCGCTTGCTTGCCTCTTGGCTACTGGTGATTGTCCTGAGGGAAGGTCTGGGGACCCTAGGCGACCTTCTTAAGAAGTGGATGAAGATCGAAGGGAGGGGGGGCAAGGAGACAGAGGTAGCCCCCTTGAAAAAGAGTTGGGTGGAGCCCCCAATTAACTTGGACGAGGAGGGTGAAAACATTGGGGGCTCCTTCTGAGGTGAACTGATGCCTCCCACGGTGGAGACAGGGAACCCGTGCTGCCGATAATGCGGTCAGGGACGACCTCCTCTTCTTGGGGAGTCTACGGGAACCATCTAGTTTGTGTCTTGTTTGGAGACAGCCATAGGCGACCTCTCTACTGCCAAGGTCTCGGATTTTCATCTTCACCCGCCTCAGAGGCTGAAGAAGGGTTTGGTCCTTCCTGAAGACGTTGGCACGCAATAGGGAGGGGCCTTCGGGCGAAGAGCTGGGAGGATTCCTTGAGTCTCATCTCTGAGAAGGACCTCTTCGAAAAGATTGGCATTGACGTGCTCTTGGTAATTCATGGATTGTGCTCCATCCTTATTAAGTTTTTCACCGTCCTTGTACTGACAATAATCTTGGTGGATTGTAGACCTTAGGGTGCACTTAGTTCGCCTTCTACGTTCGCAGCTTCTTCATTTGTTACGTGACATGATCGAGAAGACAAAGGCGAACTAAGTGCGGCATTACCGGGAGAACATCTTTTTCACACTGTAAGTGAAGAAGCTGCAAATGGAGAAGGCGGACGTCGAGGGCTGGATTTGAAACATGGGCCTAGAGCATCGCAAGTGGAAAATGGACTTGGTGACTTTGTGGGCCATGTTCGAACTCCTTTGATCACATCGGGTGAGCCACGCGGCAAAGCTCAAAGCTTCCCATGCTAACGAGATGTAGGCTGCTTGGAAGGAACTCGTGGCTGCTAAGGACAAGGTGTGGGCCACCTTGGAGGAGGTCGTGCTGCCGAGGGCTGAGGTGTCACAACTGAAGGAGTTTCCTCCGTCCCAGAGTTTTCCCTAGAGATCGTGTAGGCTCTGGCGGAGAAGTCCGCCACCGACTACTGGGGAAATTTGTTTTACCTACAGCAAAGAATGACAGACATTAAGTTAGGATGGGAGGCCTTAGCCACAGGCCTTCTTAACCAAGAGCTTTCCATTGTAGAAAGCCTAGAAACTGTTTCTCCAGCTGAGTACTTGGGTAGGGAACCCACGTACTTAGAACCTGGTCTTAACTTTCCGGATGAGAGCTTGTCCCAATTCTTTGAGATAATGGAGGCCAGTTTTCCTGAAGGGGATGCAAAGGGAGACCCTATGGACTAGAGAATAACTCTATGATTAAAATCTTTTTTTAATGAAAACATGTAATGATTTTGAAATGAATGGAATCGTTTTGATACATGCTTTGCAACGAGTGTATGATTTTCTATGCATGTACATGAATGGTTTAATGCTTGCACAATGCGTAGGATGTGATGAGACTTGGCGCATGTGGGGTGTTGGACTAAGTAGTTCGGAGACCGGTCACATAAGGTTTTCTTAGAAAGAGTAGCCAAGTAAAACTCATGGACAGACGATGCATATGTAGTGAACGACAGGCTCCTGTTAGGTGGGTAAGGGTCTAAGTGTCTTAGCTGCATGGCTCCTCCTTTTAGTTAGGTTTACCTGGATGCAGCACGGTTGAGGTTGATGCCTCTGCTAGGAGTATCATTGAAGGTCTCTCCCGTGTTAGGTGGGTAAAGATCTAGATGTTTTAGTTGCATGTTGTCTCAGTAGTTAAGGTTTACTTGGAAGCAAAACTTGGGTGCCCTTTTCCCCTCGCCCCTAAGACTTGGCTAGAGTCAATTCTCCTATGAATGAGTCCTTAGCGGATGAAGTTGTCGTGCCAGAGAGGTGGCGTGACTAAGCTATACTATTTTAGGAGGGAAGTTTAGGTGTGTTAGTTGCTTGGAGAATTGGGTTTCATCGGGATGCAAAACCTAATAAGTTTCATAGGACCTGAAGTATGGGGACGTAGCCAGAGGGTAACATGTTTTGGCGGGTATTGTACCATAGGCAAAGGGTTGAAGGGTATGACGATGATGGAGTGTAAGGATATCGCCTGTGCATTGGTGTCATCCTATGTTCAGTAGGGCTCAGTGTATTGGCCAGGCTGGGGACTGTGCAGCAAATGACCTATCTGTCGAGAGCGTTTCCAGTCAGTGGATAGGATCATTGACTTTGTGTTGAATGGTTTGTCCCTTTGATGCAACTTGTGTAACGGCCATGGCCGTGTTTGCCCCCACTTGGTGTTTGCCGAAAGATGTAGAAGTTAGCATGTGTTTTGTAGTTATCTTTCGTTGTCATGGCATAAAGGATTCGAGTTGAATTGAAAGTAATTGAATTTCTTTAAGGTAAGGCATGAAGCTGCAAGATAAAAGTCATTTCCGCTCCAAGTACGTGGGATGATTGTTCCATCCGGTTGCATGAGGTGTTAGGCGCTGGGGCCGGCCGCTTGGTGAACAATGAATAGACCCCAGTTTAGTTCCAACTTGGGGACTCCAAGGCCGTTGGCTTCCATCATGCGTCTTTTTAAGATTAGATCATTGGGCAGAAAATCCCGCGAGTTGACCCTCTTGTTGTAGTAGCGCTCTATACGATGCTTGTTCTTTAGTTTTTTAAGAGTCGTCCTTTGCCGACAGTCCTTCATGAGGTCCAAGTCTAGGCCTTGGGACTCGCCATTTTCCTTGGTCCACTCCTCAAGGTTGCGGGCGCTATAAACGATGGCTGTTTCCACTATTCTAAACAATAGTGAGAAGAATCTTCAGATGGGGACATGTTGTAGGCCTACACAGCTTTTGGACATCCGGCCAGTACTTAGCTCAGTCTTGCTGTTTCTTGAGGATGCTCATTAAGTTTTTGTTGGTGGCTTTGTTTAATCCATTGGTTCATGGATGCCACATAAAAGTGAGCCAAAGTTGGTTGCCGTACTTGTTGCAAAAGTTCTTGATGTGAGCAGTGATAAAGGGTGTACCGTTGTTTGTGATGATTGTCATGGGGACTCAATTGCAACAAACTATGTTGTTTTGTAGGAACTTCTCCACACTGTGAAATGTAGCTTGAGATAGCGGGATGACCTCTACCTGCTTGGTAAAGTAGTCCATGACAAGGAGTGCCCATTGATACTCTTTAGTAGCCTGTGGCATGGGATCAATGATATACTACGAAGGGCTAGGAGGTGTTGATGGGTCTTAGGTAACCCACCGATTGGTTGAGTAGGTCGACATAGTGCTAGCATTGAGGCCACTTTTGGATGAACTCCTTTACGTCCCAGTGGATGTTTGGCTACAAGTATATCCCTAATAGAGGATGCAGGCGATGAGGCTACGATCGCAGGCATTCAAGCCGCATTCCTCAGCGTGGATCTCTTTGAGCACCTCGGTAGCCTCCGAGTGGAAGCACTCAGTGTAGGGCTGTGAATAGGATGGCCTATAAAGCTCTCGTTGATGAGAAGGTACTTTGTGCATTGGAATTTAAGCTCTCTGGCCTCTTTCTTGTTTTCTGGTTGTACTTTGTTCATGAGATAAGAGATGATTCGTTTGTACAATGTGGAGTTGGCTCTGTGTTGCCGACCTCTGGGATGTTGTAGCAAGGATAGCCTAGGACAAAGTGTTGTTGAAAGTTTGGGCTATCGTACTTGGCTGGAAAGTCGACCATTCTGTTCTCTTGACAAGGGACATAAGTGATACAGAACTTCTTGCAGAGGGAAATAACGCCTCTAACCCTGCGAAGGTATTTCTTTCGGGTAGACTCCAGGACGACAAACATGGCTTTGTATTCAGCTTGGTTATTAGTAACCTTGAATTTGATAAAGATGGAGCGGTGGAACTTAACTCCAGTAGGGCTGGCGAGGAGGATTCCAGCACCCTGATTGGGTGTGCCAAAGGCACCATCTATGTGGAGGGTCCACGGGGTACGCCACCGTTCTCCGAGAGGCAACTCTTATTTGGAGAGTTCGGCAATGAAGTTTGCCAATGCTTGGGCCTAATGGCGGTGCACGAGATGTAGTTGATGTCAAACTCTCCTCATTGTAAGAGTTGTGTGAAGGTTTTTGGGATATGTAGGACTTGCTGGAGAGGTTGGTTAGTTATGACATTCACTGTGTGAGACTGGAAATAGGGCCTTAAGTTTTTAACTTCTAGACAACAGTGATCAAAGCCCAAACAAGTTTCTCTAGGACCAAATACCTACTTTTCGGATTCGTCAAGACTTGGCTAACATAGAAGATGGCCGTTGAAATCTATCATCTCTTATGACGGCGGTTGAGATGGTGTGTCAGATGCTTCAAGGTAAATGGAGAGGACCTTACCTACTTTCGGGGTGCTAAGGACTGATGGAGATGTAAGCTATGTTTTTAGAGAAACGAAGGCTTCCACACACTCCGTGATCTATTTTGCGCTTTTGTGGCCCCTCAGCGCCTTGAAGAAATGTAAAGGCCATTCCCCCGATTTGGAGATGAAACGGTTCTGGCTCGCCATTAGCTCGGTGAGTCGCTGGACCTCAGTATAGCTTTTTGGTGAGGGCATATTTGGAATGACGGAGATCTTGTTTGGATTTGCTTTGATTCCCCTGAAGAAGACTAAGTACCTGAGGAACATTCTGGAAGAGGCTGTAAAGGTAAATTTGGCTGGGTTGAGCTTCATTCGGAACTTTTGAATAGTCTCGATCATCTCTTGTAGGTCAAGAGATGCTAAGAGTGGTTTCACTTTTGACGTAGATGTCATCGATGTTGGCCTCTACGTTTTTGACCCTTTGGTGATTGAAGACCTTGTTTACAATTTGTTGATATGTAGACCATGTGTTCTTGAGACCAAAGAATATCTCGTCATAGCAATGTGTGCTCAGATCTATAATGAAGGAGGTTTTCTTCGTGTCTCCAGTGCTATCTTGATTTGGTGGTAACTGGAATAGGCATCTAGGAAGATCATCACGGGTGTTCGGTGGTACTATTGATTATGCATCAATCTATGGTAGGAGGTGAGTCTTTGGGGCATGCCTTGTTGAGACCACGAAAGTCCACACATGTCTGTTGTTAGCTTTCTTGTCCAAGACTATGTTGGGAGCTATTTCGGGTATTTGAATTCCCGGATGACCCGGCTCCAAGGAGCTTCCTACTTCTATGTCAATGGCCTGAGCCTGTTCGCCGCTAATTGGGCGCTTTTTCCATTTGACCGGCCTTGCGTTTTTAGAGATGTTTAGATGGTGCACAATGAGTTCAGGGTCAATTCCTTTCATGTTAGAAGGGTCTCAAGAAAACACATCAGCGTACTGAGAAAGGAGTCTACTATTTTGTTCTATTGCTCCCCATCAAGGGTGGATGAGAGACACAACTCTAGGCCTTTTAACATTTAGGCCCTGTTTGGCAATGGACTAAAAATCATGGCTAAAATTACCCATGGCCAAAATCTTAAATTTATTTTAAAAAAACTTAAAAAATTATTTTATATCTCATCTCACACAAATTCAACATTAAACAATCACTTTATTTCACATCCAACACAATTCTCAATAAATCAATCAACTTTATTTCACATCATACACAATTTTTAATATAATCAACTTACTTTATTTCACATCATACACATTTTTCAAAAATCACTAAAAATTCCAACCAAATCTTCTTTTTTTTCTTATTACCAAACAGAGCCTTAGGGTTACACTGATAATGACCTCCTGAGGCCCCTTTTCTAGGATCGATTTCATCCACCATGAGCTGGTGGGAGATTTTGGAGCGCCGGAGTGTCTTTCAGGTCTTCTTATATGGTGGCCACCATTCTTGGTGTGGGAAATTGATGCAGAGGTATGGGGTGGAGATCATGATCTTGAAGGCACTTAGCGTGGTTCGTCCCAGAATGGCGTATCCGGATCGCACTCACCTTGCTCTATCGTCACCATGCTGCTGGGGGAATCTATAATCATAATATGGATTAGGTTGCATAGGGAGTCACAATGCAACTACCCAGGGTGGTCCGAAGGGCGCATATGGGGCCATGGGAGCATCTATTGGGTGATGGAGTCAGCCTCTAAGGTAATAAATCTGGGGGGCTCCCGGGGGTCGTCCTCACATAACCACCTGTCAGGGAACCCCATTTCCATCATCCATAGGAGGGGGAACTTGATGATGCTTGTCCACCACAGACGAGATGGGTGGCTAGACAGTAGATGAGCCCGTCTATTGTTGGGGCTCTCACCCTCGCTCTCAACTTCATCGACATCCACGTCAAGGAGGCCCAGGACATCTCATCAAGGGGAATAAGCCAATTCTAAGACCTCCATCTTAGTAAGAAATCAACTCAAATAATTGGTCCCTCATTTGTAAGAGAACCGTGCTTTATTGCTCATTCGTCATACTTATCCGATTCGGACATCCACTTCGAGTTGTCGTAGACATAACTTTACGTTGATCCAAAATGAGTGATTTTTTTCTGTGTAAGGCTAACAAGAACTAAAAGTAAGGCTAATAGACTAAAATGAAATACAAAATGATGATAAGTATATAGCAAAAACTAGATGCAACAGAGAAAAAACAGCAGCTAAAATGACTGCAGAATTGCAGAACAATGCTACAAAAGTGCAAAATTGCATGCCAAATTGCAGAAACGATTCTGTAATTGCAGAATTACCCTACAAAGTACAGAATTATTCAGTAACTTGCATAAATTACAAAATAGATCCTGAAATTCGCAGAGCTAACTTTAGAAATTGTACAAACCTCCTAAAATTTACAGAAAATATCAAAAATTGATGGAATTAACTTGAAGAAACCTAAATGGCCAAAACAAAATCAATTAGGGTTGAGAAACCCAAATTTAACTTGCTCTGATACCCAATAATGCAAATGCCCGGAATATTAAATGAGTTTATGCACTAAAATGGATTTCATAAGCTTCACATATAATAAGTAATAAAAATAGGATGAAATTATGCTAGGACTAAAAACATAGGAATAGGGATCTCAATACAGTAATCTTTTGAGTACTACCACAAGAAATTATAAGCCAAAATGAAACCCCAATGTATTCAAGAGAATTAAGTAGAAACCCTAACAACAATCCTCCAAATGCAATCCAACATCTCATCAAAGATATATAGATAATCATATAAAAGAAAGTGCAGTTTCAATCAAGCACAAGTCCATATATCCATATATGAAGGTACCAAAGGAGATAGAGGTAAAAAAATAAAGAGAAAACCAAGAGGAAGAAGGGAGAAGACACGTAGAGAGATATAAGTGCCCAAATGGAGCCAAACATCAATCCAAAGGGAGAATCGACTACAAAATGGATAAGGGTTCGATCCAGTGAGGAGCGGCCGCAATGGCTCTAAGTGGTCGGCAACGGCGGCATCTAGCTAGTCAGTGGGGGGCATCTAGCTAGTCAGGGGGGCCGGCGATAACAAGGGAGAAGAGCACCACTCCGCTCCAACCCTAATTGAGATTGCTAAAGGTCCAATAAAACTCCCTAATTTCTCTGTACTTAGGCTATTTATAGCCAAACCCATTAGATCATTGTACGTTGATCTAAGAGCCAAGATTAGTGGACGATTGAGCTAAAGGAGGACTACTGGATTTAATTCCAATAGGCCCAATAACTCCTTAACAACATTAACCCAAAAATACATAAAATCTCTCTCCCAAAAAGCCCAAAAAATTCAATCTCTTACCCTCTCACCTAATATAATGTATACAAGGATCCAAAAGTGTACTAAATAAATATAACAAAATAAAATACAACATAAAGAAAAGTATGCAATGGCGATAGGATCACTCCACTTAGGCTTGACATCATCTACAGAGTCGGTATTGATAATGCTCTGCAACAATACATCATCACACAAAGATGTGACTCCCCTCAAGCCCACATGATATTAAGAAAGCATACCTCTCAAATTGTTGGAAACCAAACCTTTTACATCGAGACGCCAAGGTTGTTGAGTTTTCCCAACACGTTGCTCCACCTGCATGGGTTCTGCAGATTCCATTTCCACCTCGGAATAATTCCAGTTCAGGGTTAGGAGATCAATGCTCCCCTTGAATGCTGAAATGGTGAGGATAAAGTTTGCTCATCAACATGCATAGAATCAGTCTCCTTGTCCAATTTGCACTTTCGCGGGATGCACAAGTTTGGCATGGTGTTATCCACTATAAAATAGAGTTAATGCTCCATGAGAATCTCATCTATGCCTCTGCTCTCAAACTGTTGATTATGTTGAATAGCACCTCCCTTGCCATCATCTTACATGTCCTCTTCCATGACCTCCAACGTCAGGGTAGCAGTTTTGTTCTCAAGCAACATCTTTGGCAAGTCACCAAATTTGGCTAGAAGGGTGACAACAATATCGATTAGAGCACTTTTTGTGGCACCAACTAGAGGCTTCTTAATCTCGAGTTGTGTTGCATACCTAGCAACCATGCTACCCTCCATGTCAACTCCTGTTCATAGGCAGTCCATTGCTGGCGATGAGGGGCTTCACCACTCAACCTTCTTGTGCGTCACTCTCCTGCTGAAACTCTAGCTTCATCGTCGTCAACGTTCTTAAAAATCAATTTTCTTTAACATCCAGAGCAACGATTAGCCGTGGATTGGAGCTCGACAAGAATAAGCGAGGCTACTTTCTATCGCCCTCTTCACCTTTGCATTGACTAGGGGAAAGGAAGAGCAATGGACGATATATAGGAATTTTTTTTAAAATAATTTTATTTCACATGTTGCATAAATTTCAACATAAAGATTCAATTTATTCTCACATCATATATATATTTAATACAACTATCATCTTTATTACCTTTCAAAAACTTTTAGCTTTATTTCACATCTTATATAAATTTCAACATAAGAAACCAACATTACTTCACATCTAACACGCTTACACATATATGATAAAATGTCACAATTTAGCCATTTCATCAAATAGATTGGCTAGCATGTCACGATATAGAAAGCCATATGTTAACAACAAAAATTTAACTTTTGTATAACAGGGTATTTACAACAATCTGTGTAATGCACGGAAATTCCAGGCTTAAAGATACCACTAGCTTCAAATTTGCGAAGCAATCAAGTAATTTACAATGATTTCAAATTTTTTACCAAAATATAACTTTCAAGCCTCATCCTTAACGAGAAGGAAATGACGGAGCCGTGAAGAAATAATGGCAAGTAAGCATTTTCATGAAAATAAACATTAACATATTTTTCCAATAAGGAGTTCGTTAAACTTAAAGACTCCCCATAATCTATACATATATTTAAGTTTCAAAATTGCATGCAAATAATAAAATAACATAACAGAAAACTCTAACTTACAGTATTGATGAGATCCATTGGCGTTGGTAATATGGCACCTGAATGATAGTAATCTATCCCTAAACCACCTCCAATGTTTAAGTACTCCACTTCAAAGCCTTGAGACCGAATTTCATCAATGTAATTTACCATCAGGACAGCAGCGTCTTCAAATATGTCAACCTATGGAAGATATAACCCAAAGATCAAACAACTAGAATTTTCAAATAACACTTTCACAAGATCCTGATGTCATTTTTGAAGCAGGTTTTACTTTTTTTTTTTGAAATTTGTTTCCAATGTCATTTTGACATAGTATTTAAGAGTACTCTCACCAGAGTTAATTACCAAACCATGTACATCAAAAATCAGGAAAAAATTGATAAATCCCTTATAATTGCAGATATTTCATCATATACACTAAGTAATGCAAAGAAGAGTAATATCTCATTTCTCATAAACAAGTTGCCAGCAGATATTTCACCAATTGGGCCAACCTCATCAGCATGCTCGGAGCCACGTGTAGGAAAGAAGAATATCATCCATCAAGCTCCAGCCTCCTCGCCCCTCATGCGTCCATCTCCCGTCAACTACTCCGGCTGCCTTTGTTCCTTTGCGCAACTCCCAAGACTGGTGGTGGCACCCAATGCGACGAATGTGTCAACTAAAGTTTCGGTCACGGTTTCGATGCCTTATGCTCTTTTTGTTGTGCCACTTCCACCAAATCCTCCCTATGATGTTCCCTATTCCAAGGACAGCGACCTACTTCGTTGTAGGATCTCTCATACAAACTTTCATCCCCTTCTCCATTATAATGGTAGGGGAGGTTTTTCTTTCTATCATGTATTTAACCCTCTCTTCAATCTCCTCGTAGTTGTCGATGTTAACACTCCTTTGTCCCCAGTTATCCAAGCATCCCCCATCCCTGAAGATTACAACACGCCCAAGTTAGACCTTTATAAGGGAGACTTCGATTCCCGTAAGCAT
Organism: Apostasia ramifera; assembly: GCA_019297695.1. Classification (NCBI taxonomy): domain Eukaryota; kingdom Viridiplantae; phylum Streptophyta; class Magnoliopsida; order Asparagales; family Orchidaceae; genus Apostasia; species Apostasia ramifera. The sequence goes on along the minus strand of JAEMOT010002500.1, from coordinate 331,604 downwards.
ATTCAGGGCTTCAAGGCAGTCATTCGCTACTCACAACTCACGAATGCCATGAAATGTCACCTGATGGTCTCTACTCTCAAATCACATGCCTTCACAGGGTATACCAACCAACCGGTTGGTTTCATCCATTCGTACTACCATTTGAAGATCGAGCTCCTTACTCAATTTCTTGAAGCAGTAAAGCTCAACATCATCGACATCTCTTCGGCCAGTATCAAGCAGAAATAAAGCGAGAGCATCAAGGAGGACACTAACAAGTTTTTTACGTTGGCCAAACAAATCAAGGACCTAGACCAAACTATATCGAACTGCAAATACAATAGAGGATTACGGGATGGTCCTCTAGCTGAGGCTCTGAACCTATTATGCCCCAAGACTTCTTGGGCCGGCATGTGCAAATCGAAAAAGCTCACTACAAGCCTCCCAAAAGGAGCACAAGAGAAAAAGGAAGCCCTCCATCTAACCACCTTCGACTCCAAGTTCAAGAAGAGCGACAATGGGAAGAAGAAATTGAAGGGTTACTCATTCTCCTCAAGTAAAGGAAAGTTCTAGGTGACTTATCCTCTCATTGAAGTCTATGCGGCAGCTTACAAGCAGGGCCTCATCAACCCTCCTCCCAAGAAGTTGGATCCTCCCAAAGGAGTTGATTCGAAGAAGCACTGTACAGTTCATGGGACTTATACCCATGAACTTCACCACTGTTGCACGCTCAAGTACCTCATTCAAAAGCTGATCAAGGAAGGCCACCTAAAGGAATTTCTGGCCAATGCTGATGTTAACTCCAAGACTGGGGATATTGTGCCCATGAAGTCGCAAGATAAAGCAACCGCACGACAAGTTGCCACCACTACTCTAACAACTCACCCTCACCTATATTCCAGTGAATCCTCCCAATGCCCCAATCAAATCACTGACATCATCTTCAGCTGGGATTCGAAGATGGGAAGAAAACAAACTGCTGTGATCAATAGTGTAATGCATCAATTCTCATCTACTATTCCAATCACCTTCTTTGTTGATGGTATGCTCGACCACGACAACAGCTATGACGATCCTATCATGTCACAATGCAGGTCGCTAACTTCAATGTCAAAAGAGTGCTACTCGATACGGGTAGCTCAATCAATGCCCTTTTCAAGTCCGCATTCCTCCATATAAAGCTTGACCCCTTAAGCCTCCTTCAGTACAAAGCGTGCCTTGTTGGTTTTGCCGAAGAACGTGTTGCACCTCTCGAGTTTCCTCTCGGTTACCTTCAGAGGAGTGGAGTGACAGCTCTCTCATCTGGTCACCTTTGCGGTGATCCAAGCAGCCTCCAGATACAATGTCATCCTCAAACGAACTCTCGATGCCTTCAAGATGGTAGTCTCCACGTTGTAATTGTACGCTAAGATCCCAACCCTGACAGGAGTCGTCACTAGGGAGACCCTATGCAGATGCTGAAATCTAATCATATTCTTTCACAGCTGCTCGTTGACCAGATGGACCACAAGGAGGAAAGAGAATAGATCAAACTGAAAGAAATCACTATTACTGTATCTATTAAAAGTTCGACACTAAGAATCATTGTCGACCCATAATCATTAGAAGTTATGTTGGACTTGGTCCATGTAAGTAGGGTTTTTTTTGGGTTAATTTTTGAAGTACCCATTAACATCATGAGAAGGTTATTAAAAACAAAATCATGATTAGGTTATTAATATTAGACTGGTTAACTCTGACTGGGTTCAAATTTTGGTTATCATTGTACACTTGGACATTTAAGAGTATCGATACAGGATTTGATAGTCCTATAATGATGAATGCATATACGGGCAAATTTCCATGACTTTTACCTAAATAAATTTGTCTGTTGATGAGATAAGTAGGAGCATTTTTTTTGTACTCAGTTCATACAAATAATTGTGGCGTGTGAAAAAATCATTTTACTTAGCAATGTTTTATGGGGTTAGATAATGTTTATGATCTTGAATTGTAAATGGTTGAACATTAAGATACACTTGTTTGGAGCGTTCTTTAGTCATTATTATAAATGAATGGCGCGGGAAGTTTGACGATAGTGACAAATAATGTGTGGGACCTCTGCTTTAGAGAATCAGGAAGTCTAGTTGGCTATGTTGTATTTAATTTGAATCATCATTGAGATTTAATATTCAAGGAACTCCACATGTTACACTTTTAATTGGACTTCTACTTTGAATAAAAATGAAAAGACCATTGTGTTAGCCCTTGTTTCTAAGTATATCAATGTATTTGCCAATGAATTTGCTGAGTTGCCCTTGATGTATTTGCAGAGCATCACCCAGATATCTCACACACTGCTAAACCAATCAAGCAAAAGCAACGCACAATGGGCAACAATCGTTTGGAGGCCACTAAAGAAGAGGTGGAGAAACTCCTAGTCGCTGCATTCATTCGGAAAGTGCGTACCCGAACTAGCTAGCCAATGTGGTCATGGTCAAGAAACAAAGCAAAAAGTGACGAATGTCATCAACTTCCACAACCTAAGCTTGGTCTGTCTAAAAGACTACTACCCCTTGCCCCGGATCGACATACTAGTCAACCGAAAAGCTTGTTTCCCGATGATGAGCTTCCTCAACGCCATCTCTGGATACTATCAGATAAAAATGGCAAAGAAGATGAAAAGAAGATAGCCTTTATCACAAAATTTGGCACGTTTATAAAATCAGTCATTCAAACTAATGAACACTGGGGCAACTAACCAACAGATGGTTGACAAGATTTTCAAAGATCAAAAGGCTCGAAATTTAGAACCTTATGTCAACGAATCTTGGTTAAAAGCTGCAACTTCTACCAGTAACTAATAGATCTCAAGGAAACTTTCAACACAATGCAGAAATACAAACTGATACTTAATCCTCAAAAATGCGTCTTTAAAGCAGCATCTAAAAAGTTCCTCAGATACCTATTATCTTCAAAGGGAGTAGAAGCTAACCCTGACAAGATAATGGCTATCCAAAACATGCCTTCCTCGACCAAATAGCAAGCTCGGGAAGTTTCATATCCAAGTCAGGCAACAAATGCCTGCCATTCTTCAAACTACTATGCAATTCAAAAGGTGGTTAATGCAAGAGTGTGAAGATGCCTTCATATCATTGAAATACTTGACTACGACACTCGTTTTAAGCGTTCTTAATGCTCTGGCAAGGGAGAACTACTATTGCTGTACCTGGGAGCTTTTGATACTACCATATCAGTCGTACTCGTCAAACTTGATAGGGGATCCAAAGACCAATCTACTACATTAGTTGTATCCTCACCAGAGCTCAATTGAAATACCCGGTACTCGAGAAGATAGCAATGACTCTTGTGGTCGCCACACAGAAGCTCCGCTTGTATTGTCAAGCACATTCTAACTGAGGTGATAACAGACCAACCTCCCAGAAAAATCCTTCACTCCATGGAAGCTTATAGCCGACCGCTGAAGTAGTCAATCAATCTAGGCGAGTTCGACATCGCATTCGTCCCGAAGACAAGCATCAAAGCTCAAGCCTCAGCCAACTTCAAAGCTAAATTAATGACTATAAAGCAACCGCTACAAGAAAGAACACAAATCTCCTGGTTGTATATGTCTATGGTGCCTACGGCAGCTAATCACCCGGGATCAACTCTTAAGAAAATACCTAGCTTGAGTCTGCAACCTAATGACATCCTTCAAGGAATTCAGTATTACTTATGTCATTCAACATGACTACATCTGAAATAGCCAATGAGTCGCTTTCCCCATTTGCTTCGAGAAGCCCTCATACCCGTGGAACTCGATCTTTGCTCTCCTCGGGTTGAAGCTGTTGCAGCCTTCAATGCAGATAATTAGAAGGTTGGATAGCTGAAAATGATAACTCTCATTGCCTCAACCTCGATCGTGTGGAGCAAGGACAAGAGGTCACCACTCTCAAAAGGCTGGAACAAAAACACTAAACAGAAAAACAATACAAACGAAAGGTAAACACTAGGGAGTTCCTCTCGAGAGGCCTGGTGTTGCGAAGACAATATCTCACTGGTGGCAACCTTGGCATAAGCAAACTTAAGCCAAACTGAGAAGGTCCCTTCATAATATGTTCGGTCGAAGGCCCTAATGCCTACCACTTGATAGATTCCTAAGGCACCATACTACCGAAAAACTAGAGTGAAGATGTGCTAAAAAGGTTCTACACATAAAGGGTGTATTGGTTCCTCAATGTACTCACAACAATGAATAAAATATGTTCTTGGCATCCTATGTTTTTCCTTCGTAGATATTACGACATGAGACAGTCGGCACCCATGTCTGGTGCTCGAAGGCCTAGCAAGAATCGTACTGATGCACTTATCAACTTGGAATCTTAAACATTGATTACCATAAGGAGAGTCATCCCCCAAATCGACTCGGGCTAAATAGGTATGGCTTTGTGGCTTATAGACGTAGACACCCCCTTAAAGGTTAAAGCGAGCTCAAACTCAACAATCGACCTGGGTTAAATATGTGTAGCTCTGTTATCTACCATCCACAGTTTCTATCGAGAACAAAGATGACTCGACCTAATTAGCCACAGAAATAGTTAAGAGACCCAATGAAACAAAAGTGAAATACAACAAGGAAGAAAAACAGGCAGAAGGAAAAGTAAAAAATAGAAGGCAATTCCATTAACGCAACAAATAAATTCAAATACAAGAATACACGACACAAGTCTCCTCGTAAGTTCTCTCCCTGCTCTTTGCTTCCTGCTCGGGCCTCCTCTGAGCCTCCTCATTCTGATCGACACACTTGATTAAATCATGGATGCCCTGCTCGTTACGGTCATTTTAGCAAGGTCTTCCAAGTTGACCTTGCCCTAAGAGAAGAGCCCCGAATCGAGTGTCTTGAAGTGTTTCCTCATCATAGAAACTTGTCGACTATGACATTCCAAACTTTCTTGTAGTCTGCCATAGTCACCCCAACAACTCCCTCCATGACGAGCAGAGATCTACAACTGACCTCAGCCTCAATCTTCTCGGTGCTAGCATCCTTCAACTCTTTTCTTTTTGTTGCAAGAGCTGTTTCAAATTTGGAGTGAGCTAGCACCACCTTCGACTTGGCTGAATCTACCTCCATTTTCTCAGTGACAGCCTGGGCCTCCTCCTTCCTTCTCATTACCTCATGGAGATGAAAATTCTCCTCCTACAGATTCACAAGTCGAGTTGACTTCTTTGCCAGCTTTTCCCACATACGGCGGTTAGCACAATGAACTTCCATCAAGGCCATCTCATTTGAAGCAATCTTACTCTCGCAGGAAGAAACCTTTTGCTCCAGGACATGGCACTCATCCTCCTTGCAATCTAGTTGATAACGAAAATCACTGATCTTCACATCCAATCAAACAAGGCGAGAAATAAGCGCTTGGACCTCGAGCACCGACTGAAGAAAGGAATGGTAGAGTTAATAATGAAATTATTAGTTAAGAAGGGAGTACAATAAGAGATGACGTAGGTCCTTGTTGGAGATGCAATCAATATAGCGCCAGTACCCCTCAGTCGCCAAGGCCTTCCCAATGCAGTCAATGGCGCTTGGTGGCAACAGATAAACTCTTTCTACTCAACGATGACCTACAGAATTCTCGATATCCCTTTTGCTACTAGACGGCTTCATCAGCAACTCAAAGTCATGGCCTCTGACCAGTCTAAAATTGGCGATGAAGAGTCCAGCACGATGTCCCCTCTCCGCCACTTCTCCTCGGCAGGGGGTTATTCTGCAGCTTCTCCTCGAGAAGAATCCCCCTCCAAAATTGTTGTTGGTGTATCTTCTACATGCCTTCTCTTCGAGGCAAGCTCCCATGCCCTAGCGGCATCGTCATCTCCGTCATGGGGACCATTTATTGCTCCGGTCAATAACAAAGTCCCAAAATTGGGATCTACACGTGGCCCTTCTGGACCAACAAAAGGCCCCACTACATGAGACCACTCTGACATTAGTCAGACCAACAAAAGATGGTCATCCTCCGAGTCGTCATTGTTGACGATGGTCACCGATTCATTCTCGCAATGAGATGGATAAGTCTCTTCCTCTGCTACCCTCTCCTCTGCTCCGAGCCTCTCGCACTTGGCTTAGTAATCCCAGCAGAGGGAGGATTGGCATTTGATCCAACCACGTCTCTTTGCTGGATGATGTGATGCTCATCCCTCCTTCGAATCTTGTCATCATCAGGAATGTGAGAAAGGATGACTAATCTCCTTTCCTCACATTCTCTGCCAAAGCATCGCCCAATGTCCTCAAAAAAGAATGCAAGGGCCAATCCTTCTTGAAGAGCCCCTCCAGAGTAGCCTCTAACTTTGGTGAGATCTTCAACTTCTTCCAAAGCTCTGAATCACAAGCGATCGAGGAAGTAAAATTCAGCCCAATTCCCCGCCAACAAAGAAATACCTATCACACCAGTCGACGTCTGAGCTAAGTGCACCAGAGAAGAGCGCCTTCAACCACACCTTTAAATGTAGCAATCCGGATATTCACTATTCAACTGCCAGCAGTACCACTTGAAGGCCTAAAGACTCCAACCAATGCCCTGCTCCTGCAGGAAAATTGAGACGGCATAGATGAAGGCCACTGCATTAGGCGATAGCTACGCCGGAACCATCCAAACGCATTAAAAATTTCCAAGAACTCTAGGAGAACAGCAACATCAAGTCGTTCCCCAGCTTTGCATAATAAACAATGACACGCCCCACCGATGACCTGTTCAACCAACTCTGCTTGTCAGGGTAAAAAAATTACAGATGGTTGTTCCCCTTCAAGTACCGAATGCTGCTAAGAAAACCTTGGTATGTTATTGTGTTGTGTCAGCCCACCAACGTCGACCTAAAGCATGCATCCAAGTCCGTGACTATGAGCCTCATAGAAGAAGTAGAAGGGAGAGACTCCATCACCACCAAGAAAACTTCAAATGAGCAGAAAGAAGTAAATATTCGAGTAAGAAGATGAAAGAAAACCAGGAACAACTTTTCTTTTTATTTGCCTCTACAATAAAAAAAAGGGGAAAGAAGCTAAAACACAGTGTAGCCTCGCACACAACAAAGAATGCGAGCATCACCTACCCACACAATCTGACAAACTATCATCAATCCGCCCCGTCAGGCATTTCAAAAGGCGCAACCTTCCACCTTCCTATGCTTTGGGTGCGTGCTTCGAATTATCGCACAATTGGCAATCGAGATTGCAACAATAGTTGTGGTGGGAACACAGATCAGCATCGAATTGGATGGCTAGGATGACGTCATATGCTGAATCAAAATTCAAATTCAAATTAATTAGAGCTATTAGATATTTCCATATTAGCTTTATTTAGATTTAATTTAATTTGATTCAGAGCATATCTGGAAGATTTAGAGACTCGCCACATTTGGAGCTGATTTTATTTTGTTGTAATAGAATTAGTTTCATATTTGCTTTTATTTATTTGGTATTTTATTTTCTGTATTTAATATTGTATTTTCAAATTTCTGCATGGGATCTCGCTATATAAAGAAGTTGCCTTGCATTGTAGAAAAGGATAGCATTTGATGAATGAAATGATATTTGAGTTTTTTCAGAGCCTAGATCCGGATTAAGGGGTCGATATTCAGATGAAGGTGATGAGAATCCTCGAATTAGCCTAGTTATCCATTTTTCAAAAAAAAAAAGGGAAATAAAAAAAACTTTGCGCTCACCTACCACCATCGAAGCTCGCTCCACTCGCACCGTCTTCGCCTCCGTCAACCCGCCGGCTATCCGCGAGAGCCGGCAACACCGCCGCTGCAGCTCCAGCCGTGCGGCTAGCCACTGCCTGCGTCCGGCCAGTAGTCATCGCCCAAGATGTTTGATCTCGATCCCGCTGGTTCTGCCTTCTGTAACATCGTGCACACTGGTTCGGTCATCACAAATCTCGTGAACGACGTTTGGCCTTCTGCAACCTTCCGCGCCCGACGTTTGGCCTCTGCAACCTTCTGGGCCCAACGTTTGGCCTCTGCAACCCCGTGCACGACGTTTGACCAAACTTCGATGCCGCCGATCTTTTGCAACATCGAACACAAGGCTTAAGCCAATGGCCTCCTCCATAACATCGGCTATGATGTTTTCAACCCGCCTGGCTGCGACCAGATCAGTTAACCCCCATCGCCAGTGAGTCTTCTCCGATTCAAATCGCTGGTAAATTCTTTCCCAAACCCAACTAAGCTGATTATTTGATTTCAACACAAATTATTCGCTTGACTTGGATTATTTATTTGGCTCTAATTGTGTGACCTGATATTTCTTTGTGTGTTAATTACTGTTGGATTTAACTGTGAAGCGTCTGTCCTAAATTCCTGAACCTCGAATTTGATTTATTGAATTTAAATTGACGCCCTAATCTAAATTGATAAATTTTTATTTATCATACGATCCAATTTAATTTTAATTTTAAAATATCTTAATTTACGGGATTCAAAAATCTTATTTATCATATAATTTATTTAGAAAATATTTTTCTCTTAATTAAAATAATTTGCTAATCAATTTTGCTGAATATAAATATAAAATATCATTTGCAATTTTTTTTCCGTTCCGCATCAAGTCGCTTTTGCCATTTTACCTTCAATAAATAGATGTTAGTTTTACCCAAATATAGAAACAAATATTATAAGCCATCATATGTGCACATTTATTTAATAAGGATTCTTCCCAGAGATGAAATGAGAAATCGTCTCAAGCTGAATCGCCCAAAATTTATTCGCTCAAGAAATGAAAATCAACGAATGTATTAAACATTAAAAAATTTCTTTCTCTTAAAGTAGAGTAAAATTAGATTTAGCCCTAAAGGTAATGACTTTAGAACTTCAGAGTTTCTGAGGATCAATGATTTCCTATAAAGACAAGCCTTTACAGTTAATTACCTACCTCCTAATGAGAGAATGGAACTTCTGATTAAAGAAATAATCAACTTACTAAACAAATAGCCTAGCAATGGATGGTGATAGAGAGAAACCCTGCCAAGATCCCATGGTTCTATTATCTAGAGCTCCATTAGCAATCCTAATTCAATTAAACTTTCAGTTTGAAAGCAATAGAAAGATCCATCAATAAGCATGAGCTCTATCGTCCGAAAATATTTCAACAAATTAGGGGAAACACAGAGTGTAAATTCTAAATGTGTTTCTTTTAACCAACCCAGCTAACTCAAACTTTATATATTGGCTTTATCCAGTTATGGAATAGAGGTTTGCCCACTTGTGATATTTTTTTAACATTTTCATACCTAACTTATTGAATTTGCAAGATAGCATATCAAGAGCATGATAGCCTGCTATCAAGAGGTAAGCATCGCAAGTCTAAAAACTTTGGGTGAAATTAACTCTTTAGAATTTAAACTCCGTGGGAGAAAAGGTGTGTAACAGTATAGCAAAAGCATAAAAGCCTGTCATTACAAAGATTTACAAGATTATATCAAGGACATGAAAATCTGCCATTATTATGGTGCTTAATAACATATTCATGGGCTTCTAGCCTACTATCAAAACTAATATAGAGGACTACAATTGAAGCACATGATTCTTTATTTTACAGATGTTCACTTCTGCATTCCTTGAAAGAATGGAATGATCTTTTTATAATTTTAGCTGTTTTCATTATATGCATATTTCCCTTCTTAATATCAAAAGTTTATTAATTTCTCTCTTAGATTTTACACATGGGTTTTGAAGGGCACTTTCGAAGGTAAGAATCGAAGGAATAGCTCGAAAGACAAATTCTATAGTTTAGACTCGAAAAAGACTGTCAAAAACCATATTCAAAGAATGACGTTAACAATTGGGCTTGAAGATAAAAATCGATTGTTTGGATTTAACAATTTGTTTATGATAAAAGATTATTACACACAAATCATTTTGGTCAGGGTTCAAAAGGAGGCCTTGAAATTTCATTCAAGAATATTCTTTAATCAAGATTCAAAAAGAACAGAAACTAAGGGCAAACGATTACAATAATCTTCTTCATGCTTTTCATTAAGGTTAACTTCAAAAATGAGGTTTTCTAAGATGAAAGATCGAGAGCTCGAAATCAGTCCAGATGATTGGTTTCGAAGGATCAAACTAACATAATTAAGATTTTTGATAATTCTAATTCCATGATTCCATTCTTTTTAAAAGAGAAATTTCTTAATTATGATCTACTCTCTTTGAATTATCATGGATCCATTAAACTATTACTCAAATTCTGTTCTTCGCATCAAAGAGTTTTATTCTATAGAGTTGTTCTTACTATGCTGCAGCGGTGATTAAGATATCTCTAAAATCCTTTTCTCCTACTTCTTTTCTTCAAATCTAACTTTTCCAGTCTCAGTTTTTAATCTTTCAAAAAAATTCTGGCTTCATAACTACCTGATTTTAGATTAAAATATTTTTTAATACAACCACTGGAGATTCACAATCTATATAGGGAGCAATTGCTACTTTCCGGACAACGATTAGTGCTCTAATCATGATCCTGCCATTGCAGAGCTTCCATCACTACAAAGTTTTACACCATAATCAGTAAATTTGTATTTAATTTTCTTTGATCAGCATCAATATAGCATAAAGCAAGAATCCTGGATCTAAATCCAATCAATCTTGATTCTGATCCAACGAGTGATCAAGAAGGTAGAAGATAGGAGAGAAGAATTTGAAAGAAGAAGAAAAAAGTTGATGCAGAGCTGAACAGATCGCCTCACCAGCTCTAAGTCTTCTTCTACACGACAAAAATCTCTAACTTGTAGCTCAAATCTCACAAATCCGTTTCGTAGAACAGTGAAATGAGGAGTATCTATAGGCTTTGCTGAGAACTACTCATTCAGTCTATTATGACAGCTGGCAATAACAACTAGATTGTAACAAAATTCTGTTACAGAAAAACTCAATATTGGATTATCGAAGGCTTACTTCTTGCATATTTCAAACCTATCACTCACATATTTTGTTTTCGACAGATACCATTCTTTGATTCTTCTACTTCCTCCAAAGGCTTACTTCGAAAGACCATTACTCTTCTGAAATAGCTCATTATCTAAAATATTCTATAAGCCCTTAAATTGGCCATTCTTCCAAATTCTCATCTTTCTGAGATACTGCTTCTTCAATGACTTCTTAGTCAAATCCCTTCGAATTTATCATGTCTTCGAAATAATACTCATGTCGAAAGAGAAGTAATAACTCAAAATTTTAGATCCCACTATATTTTAAATTTTAAGGGTAAACAACAGTGATCTCATCACTCTTCAAACTCTGGCTTCAACGCGATTTCATCCGTCAATAGACAAGTTCCAAAATACAATGATAATAATGAAGGAAAATTACAAATTAAAAGAAATAATTTACATAAATGCTATTTAAAAAAGAGATGATACTAAGCCTAATAAAAAACTAACAAGAAAAATAATATCGCACTAGTCATATGCTATTTATGTGTTAGTTGCACTTTGTAGTATAGGTGAAAAAAATAAACTACCAATTGTAACTAGTGTAAAAGTATTTCAAGACCTCATAAAAAAAAAGTATTTCAAGACCTCATAAAAAAAAGTATTTCAAGACCTCATAAAAAAAAAAGTATTTCAAAACAATAGAGAGACCAAAAAAAACTAACTTTTGTAATAGTAGATCCCAAGTGACAATGAACCCCAACAAGCTTAAGTTCTTTCGGATGCAACTTGATGACATCTAGGAACCATTGCAACTTCTCATTTCTAATTCCAAACTTAGAATTCTTGTTCCCTGTTGCAACATAAGGATGGACCTATTAAGATAAGGAAAAAAGAATCAGACAATCAACTATTCGACCAAATTAAAGCACTAAAATATATAGCCTCAAGAGGAATGATCTTAACAAGTCCATGACGATGGTCTATCAGCTAAACAGTAGCAACGTGAAAAACAAAGAAGAAAACAATAAATGTCATTCACACACCTCCATATAACAACATAGACCAGCTGAGCTGTGTCACAATCAGCGGATCAACTGACTTCCATTGATCCCCTTAACTTTATTTCTATGTGAAGCAGGAACATAGAAAATGTAGTTCCCCATAGTATTATCATGAGAAACAGCAAAATGTGTCTTCAGTGAAAAAGGAGAATCATATAGAAACTTTGAATAAATTCTTCGCGTGGGAAGTGACAATGCTAACTTGCTAAACTATATAGAATAAATCTTAGGGATATCTATCAGAATGAGTAAAGAGTCACAATTTCTTCATCGTTTGAGATAATTTCAAATTTCTGGTGAATCTAGTAAAATACCAATTAACAATTGCAGTTATATGGAGACAACTAAGTTAAAACGATTGCATGCCTGCTGCATGAATAATGCACAGGAAAATAAACAAAAGGTTTGAATTAAGCAAGAGTAACTATAAGCATTTTGACTAAAACGATAGCCCGCATCCTCTTAGACCAGCAACAAAAAAGGATCTGTTGAAGTTGGACCGTATTTGGAGAATAAACTGGAAGAACAAGAACCGAGCAGGGAGCATAACCACATAAAAAGGAAAAGAAAAAGAAAGCATATAAACCGATAATTATATGGTAGTCACAATTAAAATGAAAGTTACATTCTAAAACGTAATTACAGAACTGCAAATTTCTACGGAGTTCTAAGATATCTCTCCACAAGATAATCTATCAAACAATTAAACAGCATACCTGAGGATCAACATCTGGATTTATTCTAAGCAAAACCTGAACCACCTTGCCCGCCACTCTAGCTGCAATAACGATATTTTCCAGGTCAAACTCGCTATCTATGTTCACAAAAACACCTTCCTTGGCAGCTAAAACAAGATCCTCCACCAACTTTCCATTTCCATTGAATACACATCTGGTCTTCACAACAAAGGAAACGTTTCGAGGAATAGACTGATATTAATGATCATTTAGAATGCCTTAACGAGCGAAAGGAGATAAAGCAGCCATAATTTAAGCATACAGACCTGGCCGGATCGAAACCAGCACGGAGAGCAAGCCTGACCTCGTTGCCACTAACGAGAACCGCGCCGCAGCCTAGTTCCCTTAGATGCTCAAGAATCTTGAGATTGTTGTTGGCCTTGACGGCATAACCAACGATCGATCTGAGCCCCTCGAGAGCCTCTCGGTATGACTCGAAGTTGCGGGTTATCTGCGCCTTGCTGTAGAGATAGAAGGGGCGTCGCTCCACCGCATCCATCACGTCCTGCACCCGAAATCCCTCGCAGCATAGGTAGCCGTCCGGGGACCTTGTGAAGCAGCCGGCATCGGCAGAGGTTGGCGCGGGCGGAGAAGGCGTCTCAGAAAGAACAGCGCGCGGCGTTACGGTTTTGTTCCGCCTCGAGGGCATACGAAATGTCAGGGAAGAGGAAGAAGTGGAGGTGGAAAACCTCCGCCGGTAGGTCGGAAACCTTCCGGCGGTGGGCGGGCAGGAGAGAAATTGGGCAGCTGCCATTTCACCTTTCCGACGGCTTTTTTTGTGAGGACTTAAACCCAGCCTCGGGTGTTACTTGCTACCCCTGTGCAACCCTAACCCGTCGCTCCCTAATTTATTATATATTAATATATTTTGAATATTTTTTAAAAAAATTAATTAATTAATTATGATTAAAAAATTAACTAAATGAAAATGCTTTTAATACCATTACCTATGCACACATGTCATTAACCGAAGATATCTATCATATGGGAAGAAAAAGTCGCTTATACAATGAGTTACACGAAAGATTTCAGTCAAGTAGAAGTCGCTTCCCGTGCAAGCAACGTCGGCTGAACAGAAGTTGCCTGTCGTGCGATCGACTTCTGTTAAGTAGTCCGAAGTTGAATTCTTTATAAATTCAGTCCTAATCCCTCCCTTCTTTACACTTTCCTCAAAAATTGCAGGTTAAACACTAGAGCAATTCTAGGGACATGTGTTATTTTTAAGTTTCATATAATTTTTATTATTAATAATTTTACAATTAATTTAATTTATTAATTTAAAAATTAAAATTATTTTTACAAATTTAATGCATTAGTTTATTAAAATAAATTTTATTCAATTTTAATAAAAAATTAATATTAATTTAAGTTTGTGAAATTTTGCTGAATAAATTAATTATTATTTTGTAATAATTAAAATTAAATTTTATTGTTTAAATTTTTTTAGTGTCTTGTAATTGTTACCTTTCTTAATATTTTATAAAATAGTCATTAGTTTATTCTTTTATTTCTTAGAATTTTTATACTAAATTATATATTGAATATTTTATATTATAAATTCAATATCAAACTTACCTGTTTACATTATTATTCATTTAGGTATTAATATAATATTTAAGAATGCACGCTAAAATTTTGAAATTTAATAAGGTTAAAATTAAACTTGAATGAAAATATTTTTTATTAAAAAACATTGTTTTTATGTATATATTCAAAAATTATATGTTATTTTCAAAATTATTTCATTTATATATGTAGACAATATATCATGAGGATAGGGGCACAACAGTAAGTGTACGGTAGGTGATAATCTTTCTCAACTATTTATTCTTCTATAGAGCACTATGAGGGAGGCACTGTACCGTATATCCAGACTAGTCTTTGATTACTACAGTCTGTGAGCCACTTACTTATTGCGAGACTGGCTTGTGAAATATCATATATTTATTGATACATTAGAGATCGCTGGTGTAACCAACATCAAGCATATTAGCTACATCAAATTAGATCATCTTTTTATTATGACACTTGTAAAGCATTGGTCTTTAGTGGCTAGTACATTTTATTTACTTATTGAAGAGATGACAATTACACTTTAAGATCTGATTGTCATTTTAGATATTCAGATTAATGGAGATTTAATAATAAGTCACGTACATGTTGGGGATGGGTACAGATAGAAGACTTAGATGGATTGTTGTAATGACCTACTAAGATAGCACACTATACCTGGGTTTATGTACAAAAACCTTACAGGTCAGTCCGAGTACTCAGTCTTTCATATGACGTAAAATACAATTAATTTGTGTATGTCTCTACATTTTTATTATGGCAGTTTTACAAGTCATCCTATATAGAACTTACACCTTTGGAGTTGATATAATATAATTATGTATATATAGTATACATGTTGACATGTTTTCTTCTCCCAAACACTTTAGGCTGCGAGATTCACCTCAGTGGGTTAACTACTCAAGGATTAGCGATAATTTGGGTAATTATTGAGTAGTACCTGCTGGATCATGAGTAGCATCATTTCTGTCTTCCTTTCCTATGTACTGTAGCGTCATCCCTAGGAGTTTATGATTTGGAGCCTGACGTCGTTGTCGGTGAAGTATAGGCACATGTGCATCACCATCATCATTATCATCAAGAAAGTATTCTTCTTGATTCTGGTTTATTAGCAGAGCCTAAGGACCAATATCAAACTGAGTCTTATGAGGGTCATAGTAATAATATGTACTCGAACAGCCTAGATCGTATTATGATGTATGAACTACAGGATCAGAAAATGAATGCCCGATGAGTTCTCCGAATGTGAATAACTCTTGTTTCTGTGGAATGTACATCTCGATCAACTCATGAGCATGCCTAACCACTGGAGAGAAGTAAAGTTGTGAGAAAAACTTGTCACATAAGGACAAAAGTTCATTCTGAGGGTCCATCCATATATTTGGACTGCTGCTTTTCATACATGTCTTAGAATTGATGAATGAATGTGCAGCATGTGTAAGTCCGTAGTAATAATAATTACCCAAGCTACATCAAGATGAGATCACACATACTGCATATTCATACATCAAGATGAGACCCTAGACCAGGCAAGATGGATGTTTCTAAAAACTAAACTTCTGAAGGATAATTCCCTTCTTTAAAAGAACATCCTCGAAAGCAACAAACTATCAAAAAGTGCAAGCATCGAAAGATGCAATTTCGATAAAGCCTCTTGTAACAGAATTCTATTATGGTGCGAATGCCAGCGCTAGCTGTCAAAAAAGTGGGTTGGCCACTAGCACATCTATAAATATCACTCATTTCGTTGTTTAAGGGATCAAAATTTTAACTATTGAGCCCTAGGCAGAAGGACTACAAGCGAAAGAGAAGTTTGAGATTGGCAAGAGAATTCCTCTAGTTATACCTTAAACTTCCTCCTCTTTAAATTAATCAGAGTCTATCATGGCTTTGACTACTCTTTAAGACTCAATTGAAAGAGAACTCAGAGTCCCTCTGTGATGCTATAAAAGTAAAACTTAATGAATCAGAACTCAAATAATCTGAATCCATAAACTGTACCATATGAGTTACAATAGTAGAAAATCCTTTAATACTAGAATGATAAGAAAATACTAACCACTGACCAAAATAATACTAATGCTGTCTCGAATTAACAAAGAACTCCTCATGAAACCTCTTAAAGTTAAGGTCTAGAAGAAAGGTCACATATAAGAATGACAAAAGGTTCTACTGAGTTTTCGATATCCTATATAAGAAGCATACAAAAATAGCTTTCTGCCCTTATCCTTCTTAGACTAATTCACGTTTGAGAAAGATACAACTCAAAAATAGTATTAGAAGCTTATTTGGTCACGACTCCCATATATAATCCTTGCCTCTTTCAAATATAACAAGATCAAAGGCCCTGTTTAGCGTGATTAAAAAAAAACAATAATAATAAATAAATAATTTTTTTAATTATCTTACACAAATTCTAATATAAAAAATATAATTTTATTTATTATACTCAATAAATTTTAATAAAAATATTGACTTTATTTCACATCTAGTCTATGATGTGATATGAAGTTAATATTTTTATTAAAAAATATTGAGCATGAAAAATAAAATAATATTTTTTATATTATAATTTATGTAGAATGATTAAAAAAAATTATTTATTATTATTATTATTTTTAAATTAGTATTATTTTGGTCCCTGCACTAAATAGAATATTTTGAAGTTTACTCCTATTTTGATTACTTATTTAAATTGGATACTTGAATATACCTTGTAGGGGAAGTTTGCTCAATAGAGCCAACATTCAAGTTAGGTTTGAGTTCGGAGAGCTCGTCACGTTAACTTTTTATACACCAATTAAATGGCAACAGCTGGCAGAGGGTAGGCCCACTGCAGCTAGGCGATATGATCAATGTGTTTGTTATAGGCATAAATGTGCTTGTTATAGGCATAAAGATGCTTGTTATAGACATAAAAGTGCTTGTTATAAGCATAAAGGTGCCTGTTATAAATATAAATGTACTTATTATAAGCACAAATATATATAAATATGCTTGTTATTAGAATTATAAGCATAAATATACTTGTTATAAACATAAATGTGCTTGTTATAAGCATAAATATATAAATGTGCTTGTTATTAGAATAAAAAGCACCCTATAATAAGTACATTTATGCCTATAACAAGTATATTTATGTCTATAATAAACATATTTATATTTATAACAAACACATTTATGTCTATAACAAGCTGCAGTAGGCCCCTCTGCCAGCTGTCGTCATTTAATTAGTATATGAAAAATTGATATGGCGCGAGGACCAAATCAGGACCAAAGTGATACTAATTTAAAAAACAACAATAATAATAATAAATAATTTTTTTTAATCATTCTACAAAAATTCTAATATAAAAAAAATATTATTTTACTTCACATACTCAATAATTTTAATAAAAATATATACTTTATTTCACATTCTAGACTAAAATATTCGAATCAAGTATTTTAGTGTAGAATGTAAAATAAAATTAATTTTTTTATTAAAAATTATTGAGTATGTAAAGTAAAATAATATTTTTTTTATATTAAAATTTATATAGAATGATTAAAAATTTTTATTTATTATTATTATTATTATTTAAATTAATATTATTTTAGTCCTCATTTAATTTTGATTTGGTCTTGATTTAATCACTGCACCAAACAGGAAAAAAACTTGGGTTCAGATACCCCATAATAAGCACATTTTCGGAGCTGCTTGTTATAAGTATAAATGTGCTTGTTATAGAGTTAAAAGTGCTTGTTATAGAAATCTAAAAATTGTGCTTATTATAGGTGCTTGTTATAGAAATCTAAAAATTGTGCTTATTATAGGTGCTTGTTATAGAAATCTCTATAATAAGCACCTATAAGTTAAAAGTGCTTGTTATAGGCTGCTCCGAAAATGTGACGTGGCGAGGGTATCCGAATCCAAGTTTTTTTCACCAAACAGGGCCAAGTGGTCTGATTACAGCTGTACTAAAACAAGCTCTAATATGTCACACGTGTCAATAATTGAAGTTCGTGGTACAACCGTAAAATGAGGAGCGAGTTACACTCGGTCCTTCAGATCTCGGATTGGGGTGGTCTCGTCTCCAGAAAAATCGTACGCTAGATATTTAGGTGGTGGGACCCACTTTTTTTCCATCCATCCTTATCCGCCACGTTGTGACCTGGCCTCTCTCTAAATAGTAAATTTGTTACACTCACCTACCGGTTAACTGATCCTCATAAAATTTGTTACTTCTGTTGAGTTTGTTCACACATGGTGAATCCTGGAAGCTATGCTCCACCGCCTGCACATCGGAACGGTAGTTTGGTATTTGACTATTGAGATTAGTTTGATTATCTTCAATATTTTTGAAAAAACAATAATTATTTTTATTAAAAATAATATAAAATGTAAAATAAAATAGAAATTTTAAAAACTACATTTAGGTGAAATATTATAAAAAATTTAAAAAATAATTACACTCAAGTTCCCGAGTTTAACACTAAATAATATACAAATTCATATTTTTAAAATTATAACATCGAGTTCCGAGTTTTAAAAAATTATCAAATAGATTTTTTTAAATTTTTTATTATTAATTTTTTTTAAATTATCATTATATCTCCCGGCCTCTCTCTCTCCTCCTGATCCCCGCACACAGGCGGTGGCTGCTTGACCCGCCGACGGCCACTCGGCGTCGCCTATGCGCGGGATAAAAGGACATATAATATATGTAATAGCTTTTATATAATTTATTGAATTATAATTTTAGTTTGCTAAGTTTGGCTCAATTCAGTTCACCTAAATAAATTTATTAAATTCGAGAACTAACTTAAAATATCAGTCTTAAATATATTAAGAATCAGAATCGATCCAAATTTTAGACTCAACCTGAGTCTATCGGTTCAGATCGAGTTAAAATTGATTCTCGATTTTTGAGTATTTTTGCACGACTTAATACTTACAACCAAACTTTGGGGGTTTTTTTTTTTTTTTTTTAACACAGTAATCCTCTATTATGACCAAGTCTCCACACCATCTCTCAGTAGAGGTAATCTCACCGGAGGTGTTATCTTATGCCATCTTTTTTTATAAGAAAGCTCTAAACGAAGAGTGATTCAAGCCGCAGAGAAAGGAGAGAGAGAGAGAGAGAGAGAATGGTTCTTCTCGAGAAGCTCTGGGACGACGTGATCGCCGGCCCTCAGCCGGACAGAGGCCTCGGCAAGCTCAGGGGAAAGCTCTCGGCCAAGCCCCTGGTCATCAACAAAGGTAGAGAGAGAAAGGGATAGCTACGTCATGGTGTAAAACAGAGATCTGCTGCTAACTTTACCTTTTTGTCTGATTTTCATGGGGGGAGAAGACGGTGAAGGGGAGAGCAGCTCCGGGAAGGCCTACCAGCGGTCGGTATCGATGCCGGCGACTCCAACGACTCCGGTGACGCCGGTGGCGCCGGCGACGCCGTCGTCGGCGAAGAAGCCGAACGTCTGGCGCAGCGTCTTCCACCCGGGGAGCAACATAAACACCAAGACTCTCGGCGCCGATCTGTTCGACAGGCCTCAGCCCAACTCTCCGACGGTCTACGACTGGTATAATTTTTTTCTTCTTTTTTGCAAATCTGTCCTTATCGTTTTGCATCTATACCCTTAAATTTTTTTTTTTTGGGTATATATGTAATAGATTTATTTTTGTGGCAGGCTGTATAGTGGGGAGACTCGGAGCAACCACCGCTGAATGATTTCGAAGTTTTGCTGGATAAGATCAAGATCTGGAGTGTAGGGATGTAAATAATGGTTTGTTAATGGGCTTTTTATATAAATAAGTATTTGTGAGGGTGTTCCCTGTAAGTGTCTCATGTAAATACGCTGGGAACTCTTTTTTTTCAATGTTAAAACTCTGTTGCTTTATAGTGAGCTAATGAATTTTATTTGATTATCTTTTTTTTTTTTTTTTTACAACTTAAATCAATTCATTGAGAAAATATGTGCAATAAAAATTGTCGTGTTTATATAATTAATGTAAGTTTAATAAAAATTATATTTAATATTTATTTTTTATTATTATCTTTAAATGATAAGAATATTTTCAGTATGAAAATTTCTCAAATAAATAATTGATCAAGTGGGCTGACGTGGTCTACATTATTAAGTAGGGCCGTTGATGATTCGCTCAAAATTAATTTTTAATTTGATTTAATCAATAAGGAGAGTTTAATTTGATTTTGATTAAGTTCGGTTTAGCTCATTTATTTATTTTATTTTTGAATAATTATTTACATATTATATAATTTAA
>JAEMOT010002500.1:283319-306052 GCA_019297695.1 Apostasia ramifera | reverse complement strand
ACTAAATGCAAATGAAGAGGAGATTAAAACTAAGTTTTTCAAATTATATTAAATATAATTATTCGAAATTACTTTGATGATTAAATTTTAATCCAAGCAAATTCAGGAAATTATTGCAAATAAGGTAATTAATTATTGAGCTTGAGGAATGATTTAACGCACATACATATTATCTAAAAATTCCAACACATGATAATTCATCCAAGAGTTAATCTATCGAAACCTTCACCAATTATGAGTTTTAAGAATCAATTTAAAATAATAGTAAAATATGAATTAAACAGTGAATTTCACTCACAATATCAAGTGACCCAATGTCACTCACAGAGTGCTCACAATATCAAGGAAAATCGGATCTCGAAGTCGAAGCCTCAGCCCCCTGCTGTAGCCTCAGACGAAGCCGATCGTTCCCGAAATAAAGCCGCAACCACCTGCTCGGCTCCGATCAGTGGAAGAAGGCCGAACGCAGCCGCCTGCTGCCGTGTCGACGACGAAATCCGTGACCACCTGGCTGGATCTCTGAATCGTCCTTGAACAAAGCCGCAGCCTCTTGCTCGGCTCCGATCAGAGGAGAAATTGCCGACACAGCCACCTGCTGCGACGTCAGTGACAAATCAACGCCACCTGCGTTGAAATTGTCCGAAATGAAGAAAAGTTTTCACAGCTCAAATCCCCCCCCCCCCCCCTCCGAGTTGCAGCATCCAACCGATTTATAGGCAGCCAGAAGGAAGAGAAAAGGTGTTTTGCGTACTCTGTGCAAGACATGGCCGGCGGTTGGAGACGAGGCGATCGTGGCCGGCGGTTGGACTCGAGGCGATCGTGGCCGGCGAAGAGATCCGCCGAGTCTGGCGGAATCGGCGAGCGAGCCACGAAACCGAGCGAGCGAACCATTGTGAGAAGAGGCGCTGATTGCAAGCGATCCACAGCAACTCTGGTCGGCCGATTGGAGATGAAGTCCCTTTAGGGATTTAAGAGAAATTGCACATTTGTTTGCTGTTTCTTCCTCATTTACAAATAGGTCCTTAATTCTTTCAAAATAAACTTAATTAACTCATTAAAGATTCAAATTGGGTTCAAATTAAACTCAATTTGATTTCAATTGAATCTTTTTTACTCCAAGTGACTTGAACTGAAAATAAAATACATACAGAACTCATAAGTGGGCATTCCCACCGATATAACCCAATATTTGACTCAACAAATATTCCAAATAAAATGTGCAGATAATAAAGATAACTATGTACAACACTCATAATAGATATAATTTAAGTCAGAAATCGAAAATTATATCTATGGTGTCGACGTGTCTGACCAAGCGCTGCATCATACATGAATTGGCCAAATTATAACTCATGTAAGAATGTTGATGATTTAGCCCATTTATTAATAATTTGTTTATTAAAATTATTATTATTTATTTTTAGCATTAATTTTAATATTAATTCTTAGATATATATATCATATATTTCCAATTTATTATAATTTTCATTTATTAAGTTGATTAAAAGTTCTCACATGAAATTTATCAAAATTTTATAAATCAAACTACTTTTAAAAGGATTAATGGTTGGCTAGATCTTGACACCAATGCTCAAAACCGGATCGAACCAGTTGATCAAACTGGTTTGACTGTGAACTGACCGCTAATGGTCCAATTTATCCATAAAACTAAAATAATCGATTGATTAAGCTAAACCGATTAAAAATCAGTCCTATATGTGAACCGGAAAAAACAATTGAACTGATTAAAGTTTATGAATATATGGAATGAACTTAATAAGTGCTTATTGATTTTTTATATTCTCCCAACTCAATTGGTTTGATTATTTGTGTGAATTGAGAGTTAAATTTAATTATTTTTTATTTTAATTAAAAGCATTTTAAATATTATTTAACGCGCTATTGACAGGTCCTAAGTCCTTATAAGAAAAGTGGAGGGTTACGATAGGCAATTGACAAGCAGTGTAAAACTTATTGAATAAATATGATATAAAGTTGGGGCGTTCCCTGAAAGCAGTGCATTGTATTGCTTGAAAAGTATGCAAAGACCACTGTATCGGCACCTGAGTATAATGTTAAGTGAGCAATGGTTCATACATCATAGATAGATACGTGTAAATAAGTTAATCCATAAAATTTAGTAGATATTATGATATAGGCACCCTAATGACCAAGTAATAGACTTTTAGTAGATATTATGATATATTAGAAGATTAATATTTTGTGTCTAAAATAAACAAAATGATTGGAAGAGAAAACTAAATAAATTGATAATTTAGGCTTCAAGTTTTGGTACTCTGCTAAGAATAGAACTAAAAATAAGGAGAGTATAATGTTAGATAAGAGCCTAAAGGATTGTACTAGAGATAAAATTATAGCTTTAAAATTTACAATCAATGAGATAACCATTAATATTATAAGTGCTTAGTGCTTACTAAGTTAATTTAGATGCAAGTACAAGTATATAGGATAAGTTTTGGAATAATTTAGAAGAACTAATATAAGAAATACTTTAAGAGAAAAAATATGCATTAGAGGAGATCTTAAGTTTATGATTTTATAATTACTAATACTTTATTAAAAATAAATAAACATATTATAACTTACAAGTGTGGGTCTTCAAGATTACAGATTGATTATTTTTTTAAAAAAAAAAATGAAGTTGCTTGGAGTTTAAAGATTATAAAATTATCCCAAGTATTTAACTACTTAACATCGATTAATAGTCTCAGATCTGGAAATAAAAAACTGGAGAAGAAATTGTAAGTTGAAATAATATTCTCGAACTCGATAGTAGATCAGATTACAGCAATTGTGTTATTTATCAATTGAATCTTGTCTATAATGAGTTAATTGATTTGAGTTCGATTTAAACTAAAACTAAGCCTAATCTACTGACGCCGACGCCGACTCCGGAGGATCTCGATGCCGCCGAATCACCTTGCTCTTCTTCTTCTTCTTCCTTCACCGTTCTTCTTCTTCTTCTAGTTCTTCTTCCTTCACATTTCTTCTTCTTCTTCTTCTTTTTCTTCCTTCCCAGTCCCCTTCTTCTTCTTCTTTTCTTGCTCATTTGCTCGTCAAGTTGACCAATGTCGATGCCGACGCCGAAGAATCTCGCTGTCGCCGAAACTCCCAAATCATTTTCTTCTTCCCCCTTCTTCTACTTCTTCTTCTTCTTCTCCTTCTCCCTTCTTCTAGATCTGCTTTCAGATCTACTTCTAGATCTTCATTTTGTTCTTCTTTTATTTCTCGTTCTTCCTTTTCTTCTTCTTCCTCTTCTTATTGGTTCTCCTCCTTTCTTCTTTTTCTTCTTCTTTTTCTTCTTCTTCTTAAATATTATTGATTTTTTTCTACTTCATTACTTTTTTTCACTTTTGTTATTATTATTTTTCAGGTTGATCGACATTTGTGGTGGAAAATTTGATTTCACTAATTTTGACTACCATCTCCTACTTAAAAAAAATCAAAAAAGGTAAATCTTATTTGTTTTTTTTTAAATTTATTTACATGCTAATTATGATATATATTGTTAAATTTTTTTTCGTAATTTTAGTTCAAGTAGATCATTTTTTGATTGACTACGTTTTATCTAAATCATGATTAATTAATATTAATTATTAATTATTTATGCGTGGTATGTAAATATGTATAACTTTATTTAATTTTAATTGCTTAGATGAATTATAAGCATGTATAACTTCAGTTAACATGAGTAGATAGTAATGGTAAAAGCAAAATTAATGAGATAAGTTTTACATTAGTCAACTTTAATCGGATTGATCATAAAAATAATTGTTTCATTCTTGCAAATCAAGCTAAGTAAATTTTTTATGCTAAAGATCCTAGTGATCTACAATGGTCAATTGTCCTTAATTATAATCCTAAATTCATCATAGATGAAGATAACCATGACATTACTCACCAAGAGCTATTTGAATTTATAAAGGGAATGCGTATGATCGTGTATGATAATTCTGATGAATCGCCTACCTATTTAATTGAAGATGAAGATGAGATTGAGGTAGTAAATAAGTCAGAAAAAATGAAAAAAAAAGTTAAAAAAACTCAAGAAATAACAAATAATAAATTTATAATTTAATCTATTTATTACAAATATTTTATTATATTTGTATTAATTTCTCTCTTATAAAGAGCTTTTTTAAATTTATGTTACTAATAAATTTGCAGATTGATGATGAACCAGTCCGAATCTTAGACTTCAAAGAAAAAAGAGACTTGACTCAATTACTAAAATTAATAATAAATAAAAAGGATGATTATAAATTAATAATTGAGATAGTCAATGATTTGTCAGTGCTTGGAAGAAATACAGACCAGTTGATGAGTTTTTTGAGACTAGTAGTTTGTCATAAAGCCCCTATCTCATGTATTAACTAGCGTGAAGTTCCAGAATCAAATAAACAAATAATGTGGGAACAAATAACGGTAAAATATTTTTTTTATTTTTTAATTAAAAAGCATATGATTCATTAATAAATTTATTTTGTTTCTTGCAGAATACATTTAATGGAGTGGACGAGTTGCATGATAAATTATTCATTCATATGGAAAAATTATGGAGGACATGAAAATTCTTTATGTATAAAAAATTTATCGAGCATAAAGATGAAGATGCTCGATATATCATTCTTGAGGAATATAATTTTATTTTTTAATAAGATTAAAATTTATCCGTCAACTATCATCTTTCTGAAAAATTTCAAGTAATTTTTTAACTTTATATCTGATATCTGAAATAATTATAACATACATTAATATTTTATGTAGAATAAGACTCGCACAGCCGTGGATAAAGCAAAGAGTCAGAAGTACTATCACACAACCTCAAGGAAGGATTACGCAGGTTTAGAGCAAGAAATGGTAGGTTAATACACGTGTGTTTATTTTTTTAACTTAAATATGATTATTTATATAAGATTATTTTGAAAAAATATTTTGTAGCAAAAAGAAATTAGAACTCAGGATCTTATTCCTAAATCAGACTTATGGAAAGCTGCACATAAAAAAAAAAGATGATCGTTACATCAATGCAGCCTCTGAGAAATTAGAAATCAGAATTGTAAGTAATTTAAAGTTTGTATGTTATGCTTATTATAAATTTATAATTTTATTATTTATGTGTAGGATGAGTTAGCTACACAGACTACCCAAGGCACGATTCACCCTGAAGGTAGAAATGATCTGTTTGCTATGGTTTACGAGGAGGCAGAGCGTCCTGGAAGAATTAGATTTGGAGGAAAATTTCAGAAATCACCTCTTTTTTTAAGGATAATAAAAGAGGAAGATCATTTAGCTCTACCACTGCTGCTGATATACAAGAGTTGAGAAAGTAAAATATTAAACAACAGCAGTATATCTCTCACCTCAAGGAAGATATGACGTTATTAAAAAAAATAGTAATGAGAGAATATGGATCTACTCAGGCGAATCCAATGACAAGCATATCAGGTTTTTTTATAGGAGGCAACCCAAGGCCCCCTTTCTGTATTAGCTGAGGTATTATTTATATGTTATTTCTAAATAAAATTTTATTTATATTATGATTTTAGTTATATTTTATAAATTTATATTATAGAGAATACATTGCTTGATTGCTTCTATTATTCCTAATAATGTGGTCGCCCATGGGACGGTGGTGAATCCAGTGGCTCCTATTATACACACGTTATCGATGGGTGAGGGAACATATACAGTTCTTGTTGATCATGTAATTAATAAGTTTGCTAGATTTATTTTTCCAGTTGATGACAGAACAACAATTGGTGAATTATTATGATATATTATTCCTTGGCCCACATAGCTTATTTTTCGTGATGATTAGGTATAATACTTTTTTATAATGTTACACTTTTAAAATTTTCTTTATTATTAACTTTTTATTTTTTTAAAGTAACCAAAAACTAAATCTATTGAAGCGCGGAATGATGGAAAATCACCGGTAAGTTAAAGAAAAAAGGTCAGGTAAATAATATTATT
Organism: Apostasia ramifera; assembly: GCA_019297695.1. Taxonomy (NCBI): domain Eukaryota; kingdom Viridiplantae; phylum Streptophyta; class Magnoliopsida; order Asparagales; family Orchidaceae; genus Apostasia; species Apostasia ramifera. Next base: position 300,055 of record JAEMOT010002500.1, on the reverse strand, counting down.
TATTGTCATTTACGTTTATTATATATATATGATTTATAATTCTAACATATATAAATTAAATACAGAAAAAAGATCATATTCTTCTATTATTTTTAAATAAGATGTTATAACACGCAATTCATATATTGACCAATGAGGTGTTGATATATATTCTTATTCCTGCTGATATTTATGGGTATGTCAAGTAATTATTATTTGATAAAAAAAAACTTTAGAGTTTGACATATTCGAAAAGATCGACGAGTCAATGATAAGTGCTTATGTTGTATAAGTATATATATACACATTATGTACATGCATTTAGATTTAAAATAAAAATTAATTTTATATTATTATATTTATATAGGTATTTATATAATCAAATAAGAGCAGATAACAATTTGAGAGATAAATACTGCTTTGTGGATCTACAAAGCATTGCAGATTTTATAAATGATAAGAATTAATGCGCCACAGTATTGAGAAATAGAATAATAAAAGCCAAATGAAATTCATTGGTTTATTCCTTATAACAGTGGGTAAATTTTAATAAATTTTTTAAATATACTAAATCTTAACTTTTAAAGTACATAGAGAGCATTGGATGTGGGCTGCATTGGATCTATACAAATTATGCATATATTGGATGGATCCTATCGGTCAGTCTTATTGCCAGCAGCTTAAATATATCATCGATCAGTAAGTAAATATTAGAATTATATTTTAATAAATAATTATTATTTTATTGTGCATAAATACTTTTTGAATTTTGGCAAGTCAATGATAAATTTTTCTATGACTCACCTTAAAAATATTTACAGTTAAAGTAAAGATTATAAAGATATTGTAGATTATATTTTTTTCAATTTTGAGTGAATTTTAATGAACATATTATGATATACTTAATTTTGTACCTAATTAGTATCCGAGATAATACGATGATATTAAGTGTGCATATTACATACTATGTATATACGCTACATTGTACTTACAGGCCTATCAGAAATACCTCCTACTGTTCGTAGTCTAGCATATTTATTTCAAATTTTAATTTTATATGTTATTAACTAATTTTAATTTTGTAGTTGCTAGAAAATAAGAACGAGTTTAGTAATGATATTCGTGAACCATTGGCAGGATATATATATATATATATATATATATATAATATAGGATGAATAGAAACTATGAGATAGTATAACATTTCAAGAAAACTCTTACCTTGATTATTTATGTGATAATTATAAAATCTTAACTATTAATTTAATTTATAGGTATATATCGTAGAGCTTGAACAAATAACTACGAAAGTATGATTTTATTTATAAACTAAAGTTCATATTATTATGGTATGATTAACACAATATATTATTATGTATTTTCTGTACGATTTGAATATAATTATGTTTTCTTTTAAATTGTAGGATCAGAGCTTCAGAAAATAGATTCTGCATTGGGCAGAATCAGATGGTCAGATCTGCTGGAATCAGATGGGCTCCGTGCATTCCTCCAAATCAGATGGTAGTTTTCTTCTATGCATGTGCTAGTTGGGCTAAAATTTGTATTTCATTAATTTCACTAATGACGCCATTGAAGCTATGTTTTATGTGATGCTAATGATGTTTTCTTCATGATGTCATTGATAAAGAGTTATATAGAAATTCCATGAACGTGAGATATGAAATGACTGCTGGATGTTCTAATTGCTGGATATATATTATTACTGTGTATGTATGTATTAATTTTTATTATAGAAAAATTTTTAAATATCATTTATTTTTTTAATAAAAAAACATAACTATAGACAGTTAGCTATAGTTAATACTATAGATGACGGTTTTCCAAGAGAATCGTCGTCTATAGTATATCATACATGGTGGTTGACTTTGTCAACCGCCTTGTAAAGTCATTTTTTATGGCGGTTCTTAATCGCTGTAAAAAGCCTGTTAGCTAGTAAGGCGTTTGAATACGCGGTGGTTGCTTTGCATTTCTAAGGCGATTTTCAACTGCTGTAAAAGAGTTTTTCTGTACTAGTGTTCCCAAGTTAATCATGACCATTTTTTCAATTTTTTATAAAAAAATATAAAGTTTTTTTTTATATATAAATATATATATATGATGAGAAATAAAGTTAGTTAATTGTGAGAATATTAAATAAAATTGATTAAAATATTGAGAATTGCATAAACTACTTTATTTTTTTAATAAAATAGTCATGACCAAGTTAAACACCAACCAAACAGAAGTCATATCCTAATATCTCCACTTTCAAATGCATTTTGAAATAATTGTGCACGAGGACTACTGCAGTTGCTTTAGAGATCTCACAAAACTGATAGGATTTTTGGTCCAAATCAAATATTTGGGATAAGACTAAATGCCAATAGAGATGATGAGCAGAATATCAGGATCTCTTTTCCTACCTTCCAGTACTTGAATGATTTCACCAGAATCAAGTTGAGTGTAACCACTGTAGTTTTCTCGTTGACACTGCTCGATAAACATCTGACTCAAATCTTAATGTAAACAGTATGCGTTGAGTAATAGCTAACCTAACTGGGGAATACCATTGTCTCTGATGTCATAGAAAATTCTCTGTTTAAGATACTGAATGAAGTGGTCAAGACCCTCAAAAGAGGGAAAGCAACTCCTCCAGATCTGTGAAGAAAAGGAAATTAATTTATTGACACCCAAAAAAATGTGAGGCGAACTGTGAAAAAAGCGATTTTTACGTGGAAACCGCATAAACGGGAAAACCACAACACCGAGGTCGCGGGAGCTTGAAACTGCTGGGTTACAGTGGAGAGTTCAGAATCCACAAAAAAGATCTATCTCTTTACAATAATGACTTTTATAATTTAAAATTTGTTTGTGGCTGTCATGTCAAATAAATGATCTTCATTCTTGACCTGGCTTGAGTAATGGTTGTACTTTAGAGGTCGTGAATCCAGATACAATAAAATTAAAAACCTTCTTTCTTGACTGCATAAGCATCATCATCTTCACATTATCATAGAAAGCATTTCTTAAGAGAAATCGCAGCAAACAAGAACTAAAGATGTAGCAGAAAAGACCATCATCACAGAGAGCAATGTATGCCACCTTTGTGACGACCCGGTTACCCGGACGCCAGAAAAGTAATATTCTTTATAGTTATTATTATTCTCAACTTCAAATTTTTAAATATCACAATTCAGAAATACCTTCAATATCTTTTCCCTTTCCCATGATCTTTCTAGTGCAGGACCTGCCACCAAAAATGGCAGAAGTTTGTTAGAACAAACTCAGTAGATAAAACAATATCCAAAATAACAATAATCAAGAATGAATACAACAATAAAATCAATTTTCACAACAACAATTCAATATGCAATAAACTCTTCAAAATAATAACCTTTCATATCAATATCAATATCATAATCTTCTTTACTAATTATTATTATATCTCTGGGCCCCAGGTTTCTCAACCAATCACCTCAAATGCCACAATCATTTCTCATCAGCCCACAAAGGGCATTGGACGCCGTCGCGCCAAATCAAGCTCGAGCTGGCATGTGTGACCGCTTGTGAGAAACCTGTCTTTAATCATCATCGTCTTTAAAATCATGAATGTAAATATCAACTCAATGTGCAATATTAACATGTCATATCATTAATCTTGTCAGCATAATATCAAATGTAATAAACAATTGATTTATCATAATTTATCTTATCATTAATTTCACTTAAGATAACAGCATACCCAGCATACATGACATAATAACAATTATGATATACATTCACATAACATTCACAGAAGCAGTATCATCTTAAGAAATACATTCCAGATAATTCTAACAGAAAAGATACCATCCCTAAGTCTCATCCATTCATTTCTTCACATATCTCATATATAAGGATCAACCTTAATAATTCCCTCAATTTCTCCATAAAAGAAAACATAAATCCACTTCATAGATCAAACACCAATAAACAGCAGGACTTGAAATCCATCCATTATTTTCCCTTACACAACTTACAGCTTACTAACAGAAAACATGCCGTAACAATACAAGTCCTAAATTCTCACAACATTCATTCAATTTCACAAGCAATAATATATCAATATTAATTTTAGGGATAGGATTACCTACCTTTAAACGCTCAGAAATCCCCACTAGCTTCCCTCTTCTCCTCTTCTCCTTCTTCTTCTTCTTCTTCTTCTTCTTCTCCTCCACCTGCTACTGGAGCTAGCGGCAGTGCAGCGCTGCTACTGCTCTCGGCGGAACGGCGGAACGGAGGGCGCGGGCGCGGCACCGAGCGGGAGAGAGAGAGAGAGGAAATTCTCTTTCTCTCTCCTGGCGCAGCGACACGCGGAAGAAGCGGAGAAAGGCGGTTCCGCCGCTGCCCTATCTGTTTGGAACAATTGCATTTTGGTCCCCCTGATTCCAATCTCTTATAAATAGATCCAAAATTATTATTTTCAAATCCAAAAATATTTCTTTTAGATCCAAAATAGTTTCAACTTTTAAGCCTCATATCAAACTATAATTCAATTTTCTTTTATCTTCACATATAATTTCAGAATGTCACAACCTTCACCTCAGAGAGAGATTCATGGCACAGTGGCCTCGCACATCTCTACAGACAACAATCAAGAAGAGGATCAATGGTCACAGTTGCAGAGAAGAACTAGAAACCCTAATGAAATGGGGTAGAAAACTTAAGGCGGAAAGCCTAAATTGCAGAAAGAGGTGGAAAAAAAAACCTACCTTTCTAGGGTTTTGGGCGACGATATGGAGAAAATCGTGCTTCCCACTTCCTTTTACAGGTCGTCCCTTTTCCTTAGAAATACCCCCCAACTGCCTTTTTGGATCTGCACCGAAAATGGCAGAAAATCTCTTCCGCATTGAAAGTGAGCAGCAGATATCCGTCGATCCAATGCCCCCGAAGCTGCGGGAGAAGACGATGCGATGTGGATCTCCTCCTTCCAAGCCCTCCGTCGCCTTCTCCGTACCACGATGTTCTCCGGAGCTCTCCCAACAGATTCATGGCCGAATTCAGCTTCGCAGGAGCAAATCCTGCGGCGAAGGGAGAGCCTCCTTCCCCTCCGATGAGTTCGTCTTGTCCAGCAGATCACCCACCGTTCATATTCTTTACGATTCCTTCAGAAATGATGTGCCAGCAGCCCGGAAGATCCAGAGAAAGGGGACGACAGCATCTTCAAGTGCAGCGCGTCCTGCCTGTTCCTTTTGGCGAAGATGCCCAAGAAGAAGCCGCCGCCGCCTTCTCCTGCGCCGGCGGCGGAGGGTTCCCTGCGAAGCAGCTGCTTCTCGATGGAGAGGTTCGAGTGTCATTCTGCCGCCATTGAAGATGATGGTGCCGATGAAGGCGAAAGCGGGCCCCTTTCGTACATCGATCTGCCATTGGAGCTCATACGAAGCGGCGCCGACGAGGATTGCTCCCCGGTGAAGTCGGCGTTCATCTTCCAGAAGGATGTGAATGGTGTATTGAAGAAGTCGTGTGCATCAACCGCGAGACACGTGAGGTTTTCGATTTCAGCTACGGCTTCATATCCGCCGTCGTCGCCGATTTCTGATTCTCCAGCCCCGCGGCCGGTTATGGAGGAGTTCGATGCGATTATGGAGGCAACCTGATGCCGGCGTGCCGCGCAGGTCGACCAAGGAGGAGAACGTGTTTAGTGAGAAATTTTTGCGCACCAGTGCGCAAGCCCAATTAACGCACGACACACATGGATGAAAAAATCATGCTGCGTGCTGATGTGTCATGCACTTGAGTTGTGCATCGTGCACCGTGCGTAAAACTTTCTCCTCCTTTTGGATCTGTGCTTATTTGAAACCGAGCACTTCTGCTTCAGTGATGATTTTTTTAAATTATATTATTTCTAATTAATTAATTAATAATATAATTATCATAAAAAAAAATTAATAAAAAGAGTATGTTTCTGATCGCTGAGCGACTTCTATTACGCAGAAATCACTAGCGCACTGGGTGACTTTTTTTTAAAAAAATTAAAAAATAATTTGATTTATTAAAAAAATTTTATTTAATTTTATTTATTTAAATATTATTATTTTAAAATTCTCACAAAAATATATATATTAAAATTTGAGAAATTTAAGAAATATAATTATGAGTTAAAATTTAATTTATAATTATTCTTTAAATTTTAAATTTATTAAATTTAATTATTTCTTAATTTTAGCTTCGAGAGAAATATCAAATTTATTCAGATATATTTTTCTAAAAATATGCAAAAAAAACTTAAATGACATAAATTTTTAGATTAAGAATAATTATATATACAAGCAAATTTAATGCATGAATTATGTCAATTATAAATTCAATCAATTCCCAATCAAACGATGTTATTTTTTTTTTGATGTTAACATATTGTTCAAATGTTAAGCCAATTAATTGCATGATTAGGACCTAATCAAAGGTACGAAGATGAAGATGATTAATTAAAAAAAATTAATTTAATTTAATTTATTTAAATATTATTAATTTAAAATTCTCACAAGATATAAACATCAAAATTTGAGATATCTAAAAGATACGATTATGAGTCAAAAAATAATTTATTATTATTCTTTAAATTTTAAATTTTTCAGATTTAATTATCTTTTAATTTTAGTTTTGAGAGAAATATTAAATTTATTCTCAGATATGCTTTTCTAAAAATTTACGAAAAAAGAAGAAGCAATACTGAGATTGAGTTTAAAATTTAATTTAATTTATTTGAATATTATTAATATAAAATTTAATTTTTAATAAAATATTTAATTATAAAATAATAATAAAAATTATAAATTCTTACTTTAAATACCTATTTGATTTAATTTGTTAGTTTAAAACTAATGAGTAAGTAGTTTATTTGATTTAATTTGTTATTTATTTTTATATTAATTATATATTTAACAAACAAAATGTGATTTCACATATTTTAATAAAATAATAATTTTATTTTATGAATCTAATATTATAATAATATTTTTATATGATAAAAATAAATATTCAAGTATGTGACTAAACATTAAGTTAAGATAAATTAAAAAATGAAGAAAATATTATGTTAAGATAAATTTAAAAATAAAAATTTGATATTTTTTTTAAATTTAAAATTAAGGGATAATTAAATCTGATAAATTTAAAATTTTAAAAATAATAACAAATCATCTTTTACACAGAAGTCGCGCCGGGCGACTTCTGGTTAACAGAAACCCACTAACAATGTCAGAAATATGCTCCATTTGTTATTTTTTTTTTAATGATGTATATATTATTAATTAATTAATTAAAAATATTCCAATTAAAAAAGCATCCTATTTCAGTAGATTTTTGGCCTGTTTAGCTCAAAGATAAAATAATATTAATTTTGAATAAAAAAAAAATTTTATTAAAAAAATTAAATATATAAAATAAAATAATATTATATATATTAAAATTTATGTAAAGTATAATAAAAAATATTTATTATTATTATTCATTTTTAAATTAATAACATTTTAATCTTTACATCAAACAGAATTTTAAACATGATTTTTAAATTCTTAAATTTAGTAGAATAAAGAATTAAAATTTAATCAAGATAAAATCAAGGACTAATTATAATAATTTAATAAATATATATAAATATAATAAAAAAATATTATACTTATAATAATTAGTAAAGGGTATGTATTGATTTTATGAATAATAAAATTGAGAAAATTATTATAAATAATTTTTATTTTGAGGTTATTGATGTATATAAAAGTAATTTATTATTATTTTGATATTTTTATAATTTTTTTTAAAATTTATGAAATATAAGTTGATGTTAATTTAAAAATTTATGTATAAAATATGAATGCCGTCAGCTGTCAAAAATTATTTATTTTTAAAAATTTGACATTAAGAAGATTTAATATAAATTATTTTATTGCGGACTAATTTGAAATTAAGCCGTCGCCGGCAGTCCATCGTAATTATCGGAGTCTCCCTACTCTCTCTCTCTCTCTCTCTCTCCCATCCCGGACCGATCGCGTCGCCGGAGATCCAGAAGCAGAGATCATAGAAGATCGATCCCGCATCGCCGGCCGAAAAATGGGGAAGAAGGCGGTGCTGATCGGTTGCAACTACCCCGGCACGAAGGCGGAACTCAAGGGCTGCGTCAACGATGTCTGGCGGATGCATGGGTGCCTGCTGGATCGCTACGGATTCGAGGAGAGCGACATCAAGGTCCTCATCGACACTGATTCCTCCTTCCCTCAGCCGACTGGCGCCAACATCCGCCTCTCCATCACCCGCCTCGTCCGATCCGCCGAGCCCGGCGACTTTCTCTTCATCCACTACAGCGGACACGGCACCCGCCTCCCCGCTGAGACCGGCGAGCGCGATGACACCGGCTACGACGAGTGCATCGTCCCGTGCGATATGAATCTAATCACAGGTCCGATCCGAAATCCTCGATTTGCTTTTTCATTCTAGCATCGAATGAGTTCTCCCTCAAGAAATTTCTATTTTATCCTTTTCCAGTTGATGTGATGTTAATCCGATTTCTTCAATTTTAGTCAAAGGGAAAGCGAAAGCCGCTTTAAACTTGATGGTTAGGGATTTGATTGAATGATTTGCGAAAGTGGGTTTAGGGTTTACTTATTAGTGGCTGTAAAAGTTTCTTGTTTAATCTCAGTCGTGGATTCGATTGCTTTGCTCTCATTTTTAGTATCTGCCAGCAATTTGATTTTACTCTACTTTGCGAGATTAATTTGATTTGACTCTATTTTGTGAGATTCCTATTCCTTTGGTAGTTTTTACTTGTACAATCTTTGATTGTTCTTGGTTTGGGATTGGGATTAGTTCATTTCAACTGAGCATTTGCAATCTGAATAGTGTGACAGTCGTAAGGGTTCGTTGCGACTGGGCTTAGAACCTTGAGTTGACTCGTGGCGTGAAGTCTAGTGGCGAGTTGGCTCCGTTTGGTAATTGCTTAAAACTTTTAAGTGTAAGCTGCTTAAAATTTTAAGCCACTTGAAAATTTCAAGCTGTATAAAGTTCAAGTTATCTTTTTCATGGCTTGTATTTTGAGTAGTTTAAATGAGTTTAAGTAGCTTGAAAATTTTAGGGTCTATTTGGCAACAGTCTAAAAATATTAATAAGTATAAGCTGCTTAAATTTTTAAGCTTCTTCAACTTTTGAAGCTGCTTAAATTTTTAAGCTTCTTCAACTTTTGAAGCTGCTTAAATTTTAAGCTACCTTTCAAGCAGCTAAATTTTAAGCAGCTTAAAGGAATTTTTTGAGCTTCGAAAGCGCTTAAACAGTTAAAAGTAGCTTAAATTTATTTGGTGTATAAAATGGAATTTAAAAGCACTTTAGGGTCAAGTAGCTTGAAAATTTTAAACCATGTGAACACAACATTACTGTTTGGAAGCGCTTTAAATCTAAGCAGCTTAAATTTAAGTTTAAGCTATTGCCAAATAGGCTTTTAAGGTGTGAAAGCTGTTTGGATGATTTTTAAGTTCAAGCAATTTGATGCAGCGCGAGAAGGCAAAGGGACCTAAATATGCAATTCTTATGTAAAATGTAAATGACTAAAGTTAGGCTATTTGATGTAATAATGAGGAGATTAAACAAAGTTAAGCCTATTGTGAAATTGAGCATGTTCACATTGAGATTCATGAGTTTGAATATTGTTACCACTCGAAGTAAATTCAATAACTCATGTAAATAAGACATGATATACCGAGTTATCATGAGATAAATTAGCATGCATTTGAACTTGAAATAACCCATTCATGTGAATCAAGCTAGAGATCTCTCAATGTAAAGACAAACAACATATAACACAACACTCATTAGAAGGCATAACTATGATCTGGAAACAGGAACAAAACCTCATAGTTTGGTTTCCAAATTCAATCAGCAAGCTGAAACAGAAAGCACCTTGACTCGGAAATATTTGAAGTCAAAGAGAATATCCAAATAACTAATCTGGCAACAAACTCAACAGCTAAGTTAGAACATTAAAAAAAGTGATTTCATAACACGTTCTATTCAATTCACATATGGAGCAAGAGGAACACATGAGAGCTTAGGCAGAAAAATAAAAAAAAAAACACAAAAAGAAATTTAGATTTAACAGAGATCAATTGGGACCTTAGCAAACTGCGAGAAACTCAGTTAATATAGGAGAAAGTAAGGAGAAGGAAACCGGACAAAGATAGCTGAACTTTTAATAACCATAAGACCCGAAACCTCCTGGACAACAACCCCTTTGCAGTCCTCGGCAACTATTGCAAAGTTTGCCACCCCCTGCGGCAAACTAGCTCCAACCCGTCACCCACTATGCACGAATAACTTGAGCAATGACGAAAGCTTACTATCCTTTGTGGAAACTCAATCATCAACCATCATCCCTCTTAATCCATACCTTTGAAGGCTTTTAACAGGCTAGCGACATTCAATCATGCGCAGAATCTGCGAAAAGTCGATGACGTGGTCGGTGTAGTGCGATGCGGAGGTGAATCGTGGCTAGCATTGTGTGGCGGTATTGTGGAGCTGCTGATGAGTTGGGGCGTCGTGAGGCTGGTGATGCAGGGTGCCGTCCAGCGATGCAGGGGCGTCGTGGGGCGGCGATGCGTGGCGGTGTTGGCGAGCCGCATAGAAATCGTGGGCGCTGGTGTTGGGCTTGGATGTGATTTGGGAAGAAGGCTCTGGAAGGAACAGTTATTTGTTTTAGGCGGCGCGCCACATCACTCGTGAGGCGCAATCAGCAAATGTTGCGTGTGCTTGCAAAATTTTTTTTGTAATGCATTTTGCTATAAATATAATACATTTTTGACTTTGTATTGGCCTTGTTTCACTTTGGTGAAGTTTGTATATAAATATACATTAAGCAAAACGTATTTTACAAAAATATAAAAAAATGATGCAAACCAGTGAAAAAATAACGCGAAATGACGTTTTCTCACCATTGCGTGTGTTGATGCTGCGCACACATGCGACACGCGCTGATTGCCTTATGGGTGATGGGGCGCACTGCCCATACCCAATACGGATTCCTCTGGAAAAGGGCTAAATTGATAGGAGAAATTGTAAATAAATCCCTCAGTTTTGGTTTCTTTCGCCAAAACTTATCCTGATCTAAATCGAGTCCAGTTCGAACCAAATTGGACCCAAATGAAACCAAATAAGGCCAAACTTAACAAAATATTTATAGGACACCAAAGTGAGCATTTTCATCAACATAATACGACTTAATAAAATACATATGACTCAATGAAAATAACCCAATAATAAGCCGATTTTGCTCGAATGCAAAAATTGTGTCGACACATTTGTTTGTGACCGACATGCCCTGCATCACAACTTAAACTTAGGTGTAAGCTACTTCATAGTACTTGCCAAATGGAGGCAGTTTCAAAAGATGGACATTTGCTGACTTCAGGTCCTATCGATTGAATATGAAGGAAGCAATGCCCTCTTTTCTATTGAATTAACTTAGGAATGGGATTTCTCCAACAATCTTGAGGTACTGGAATATCTGGGATTTTGAGCCAAGGAAATGATCCATTTTCACGAGGAATTAAATTCCCAGTTAGAAGGGTTACACTGTTGTAAATGCTGTAAGAGATCATTCTTCAAGTCCTTGATAGGCTAGGATTCCCATGAAAGAATTGAAATCTCATAGGCTCTTTGTAGATATTGAATCAGGCATTCAACTGATTCAAATGGAACTGACAACCAATGGCCTGTGCAAAGAAAGCCACAAGGGGAGCCGGAGCAGTGAGCACCCAAACATCAAGCTTGGCAAGAGGCAGTGGAAGGCATTCTGTGGCATCCATTTGCTATAGTCGAAGAAGATGGAGACATGCAAATGAAAAATAGGCCCTTAGTTAGAATTGACTTTGAGAGAGGCATTTCCAGGAGTTCTTCGCGGACCTAATTCTTTTTTGAGTTGCATATATTTGATGGGCTCTTCGAAAGATAATGCCTTCTTAGCAACTATATCATCATTGTTGGGAAAGATGGGGTTTGCTGGATGCTTGTTTTTAGTTTATGTAGTTTGTTACTATTGTGTTCCATAGCAATCCTTTTGGATTCTTGACATGACATGATAATAGTGCTTTCTGTAATTAGATGATGACATCAGGGCATTTGTTGACGATATACCAGAGGGCTGTCGGCTGACAATCGTCTCAGACTCGTGCCACAGTGGTGGCCTAATCAAAAATACCAAGGAGCAGATCGGTGATAGCACCAAACGCGATGACGATGAGGAATTCAGCCTCTCCTCCTTCCTGAAAAGAAAGGCTAAAAATGCACTGAAATCACGGGGAGTTGATATTCCTCTTGAAAGTTACCACCACCGCCACCGCCACCACCACATCATTGATGAAGAAGTGAATGCTGAAACTGAGCTCAATGGTGTAAGAAATCGATCCCTTCCGCTATCAACCCTGATCGAAATCCTGAAGCAAAAGACTGGAAAGGAAGACATTGATGTGGGCAACATCAGACCAACTCTCTTTGACATGTTCGGTGAGGATGCGAGCCCCAAGGTGAAGAAGTTCATCAAGGTTCTACTTGAGAAATTTGGTCACAATGGCAGCCACGGGGAGGGCAGCCATGGGGCTGTGTTCATGGGCTTAGTTGGAGGCCTTGCATTAGAGTTTCTGAAGCATAAACTTCAGGAGAATGGTGAGAACTATGCTAGGCCGGCCATGGAGACCAGAGTTCATAGCAAAGAAGAAGTTTATGCTGGATCAAGGAAAGGAGATCTACCTCATTATGGGATACTAGTTAGTGGCTGCCAGTCTGATCAGACCTCTGCAGATGCCAACCCCGCGGGAGGTGACAACTTAGCCTACGGGGCTCTCAGCAATTCAATCCAGACCATTCTTGCTCGGGCCGAAGGCGACATCGGCAATCGAAAGCTTGTGCTCATGGCGAGGAAGCTGCTTTCTAGGGACGGATTCAGTCAGCGTCCAGGCCTGTACTGCTGTGATGAAGTTGTTGATGAGCCGTTTATCTGCTGAAAGAGGTATTCTGATTCTCAAACTGATTAAAATGATGTTCATGTCGTTTTTGGTTTGTGGAGTATCTTTGATGCCATTTCTGCTTATAGAGGACACCTTGTGGTGGGATTTATCTATGAATTCATCTTTCTGAAATAAATTGGGCGACGTTTGAAATTTGGGTGTCTAGAAATTTTGCCAGCAATGTTTTTCAACATTTCTTTTTGTGCTGGTACTAATAATTGCTTTAGTTGATTAATAGGGTCCTTAATGCTGAACGATACGCGGATGCAATCCTAATCAGATATCAGTAAATAAAATTAACAGATGTACATAAAATTTTACGAAGATAAATGTTGGTGATAATTATGTAATAATCAAAAAACTCAGTTCATGAAAATATCAATTTTAAATATTTCAGAAACGAATTCAATTAATATATGAATGATTTATCGCAAAATATAAGGCAACAATAATTCAATAAGTCCGAATTGGGGTACATAGAAAATAGGTAATCTTATAAATAAATATAATCCAACAGCAATTTAATCACATAATAATGCTAAGATCGCATAAGTAAGCAAATCAAACAATCTCAACAATAGATATTATCACCAATCTCGTAGAATATTTGAAATATTTATTAAGTTTCAGGAATACTTGTGATTGAGGATCCAAAACTATGGAGGCAAGTTCAAGCAACCAACCCTGCGAGGCTGCGAGCAACACGACAGGTGCTAGTGTGGTGATCCGGTGTAGGAGGCAGTGGTGGAGGGGCTGGCAACAGACAATGGGAGAAGCAGTGGGTAGTATTGTCAGCTGCGGTCATCTAGGGGTAACGGTTTCATTGGGCAGCGAGCACCGGTGCAGTTGTCACATCTAGGTGTAAGTGCTAGCGATCAGAGATAAGGCTCGGGCATCGGCTAGCTGGCAGAGAGTACGGATGCACGGCGAGAACTTGTGGAACTCCGAAGGAGTAATAAAGGGGAGTGGATTAAGCAAGAGAATAGTCGAATCACTATACATCTTATGTCATTTTTCGTATCATTCTTTTTTACACTATTTAGAGGCTGGTACTTGATAGTTATTTTATTTCAAAACCTAAAAATAAAATTTCACTGATAAGATTTTGGACATAATAAATTGAGCTAATTTAAAATACTTAATAATTTAAATTGTCTAAACTCTGTGAGATATCTAAAGTAGGTTGGTTAATTAAAATTTAGGCCTACTTACCCTACAAACCTAATTAACTTAACCAATGAGCCAACATAACTTAATTATAGCAGTGAAACGGAATCGGGTTAGTATATTAGGTAAATTCAATTTACTTAACAGAAAAATCCCGACGATCGGAAATACTTTGATTTATTCATCCCACTATAATTAAGTTATAAATATTATATAAAATTTTATTTTAACTTAACTGTATCAGCGGAACGGAGCGGGTTAGTACATCAGATGAATTGAATTCATTCGACAGAGAAAGCCTGGCGATTGAAAATTTATTGATTTGTCTATTCTAATATAGTTAAATTAATCACTAAATTTATATTCTGTAATTTTACTTACTAACTTAACTTATTAACATTTATTTACTGTAATATTAAGTCTCCGTTTGGTTAGAGGAAAAAATGATGGTTTGGAAATTTTTTGTGAAAATTTTTAGAAAAATGTGTATGATATGAAATAAAGTCAATTAGTTATATTAAAAATTGTGTTGGATGTGAAATAAAGTGATTGTTTAATATTAGAATTTGTGTAGGATGAAATATAAAATAATTTTTAATTTTTTTAAAATAAATTTAAGATTTTAGTTATGGTTAATAAATTTTTTTTTAAGCCAGTTGTCAAATATGACCTTAGACTTTTATATTCTGTATATATTTTTTATTTTACTAATATTTACTTAATATATTTTTTTGCATACTAATTTTTATTTTTTCGTAATTTTTTTAATTAACTTTTTGTTAATATTTATCTTTTTGTGCATACACTTCACATCTTATATATATATTAATAAATTAATTTTTTATATATATTTATATTTATACTAACTATAAGTATATATATTATTTATACATAGACATATATATACATATTATTCTTATTTATTCTTTTGCAAGTGTTATTTAAAAATTATTCAATTGCTTTTGCTTCAATAACTTGTTTAAATGCCTTCGCTCAAGTAATAATAATAATGCGAGATTTGAGTTCTAAAGTCGCCGAAAAGTCCGGCGACTTTCGCAAAAGTCGCACACGATTTACGTTACTTCTGTGAACATATTTATTTTGAATTTTCGTAATTTCTCTGAAATTTTGTATAATTTTTTTAAAAATTTAAACCAAATATAATAAAAAAATTCTAACCAAATTTATATAAATTGACATTCGATCAAAAACATTTTATTTAAAGAAAGTTTATATTTTTACTATAAAAATTTAAATAACTTTTTGAACAAATTTAAAATATAAATATAATAATAATAATAATAATTATTATTATTATTATAATTTTTTGATAATTATATTAGTTTTATATGTTATATATTTAAATCTCTTTAAAAAGTAATTTATATTATTTTAAGCTTTTTATAATAACAATAATGATCCTCAAGTTATGTTAATATAGCACGTGCAATGTGTTTGCATCTATTAGCTTAATAAAAAAGTTTTTTTAGATAAATGAAAGTATACTAAAATTTATTAAAAAAACTTACTAGTATAAAACAATTAAAAATTATTATTATTATTATTATTATAAATATATTTATATTTTAAATTTGTACAAAAAGTTATTTAAATTTTTATAGTAAAAATATAAACTTTCAATTTATATAAATTTGGTTAGAATTTTTTTATTATATTTGGTTTAAATTTTTAAAAAATTTATACAAAATTTCAGAGAAATTACGAAAATTCAAAATAAATATGTTCACAGAAGTAGCGTAAATCGTGGGCGACTTCGGAAAGTCGCTAAAAGTACAATGATTTCAGAATGTCACGAAAGTCGCTATAGAAACCGGCGACTACTGAGAATCCCGATGTCGCAGGAAATTCAGCGACTTTAAAGTCGCCGGATTTTTTCTCGATTTTTTGTTTCATAAGTCTCCGAAAAACCTGGCGACTTTAGCTTCAGAAGTCGCCGTATTTTGCTGCGACTTATGAATTCAGAAGTCGCCAAAATATCCGACTAGTTTAGATGGTCGCCAGAGTTTCCGGCGACTTCCGATTCAGAAGTCGCTGTCCCGAGACCAGACGGCCACTTTCCGTAGGAGCATCCGGGCACTTCCCGGTGGCTTGTCCCTCCCAAAGCGAAGAGTCGCCGGCAGTCCCAACGTGAGATTGAGCCTTCCCCTTTGCGGAATCGATTTTGGTGAGCGGACCCGCGCTGCAGCCACCGAGCTTCGTCGGCGACTGGTCCGCTCCATAAATCAGAGGACGAGGACGAAAACGACGACGAAGATGAACCCCGAATCCCAATCGGCGCCGCTTAAAAACTAATGAATATTCTGGAGACAACAGCCGAAGATGTGCAAATTTTTTTCATTAATTAAATTATAATTTAATATTAAAGCATTGTCATTTCCTACATGTCAAGAAGTTATGATGGCTAGTGAGCATTGTCGGCCCTGTTTGGTGCGAGGACCAAATCAGAATTAAAGTGATACTAATTTAAATAATAATAATAATAATAATAAATAAAATTTTTTAATTATTTTACATAAATTCTAATATAAAAAAATATTATTTTACTTC
>JAEMOT010002500.1:256180-283222 GCA_019297695.1 Apostasia ramifera | reverse complement strand
GAGTATGTGAAATAAAATAATATTTTTTTATATTAGAATTTATGTAGAATTTTTATTTATTATTATTATTATTGTTTTTTAAATTAAAATCATTTTGGTTCTGATTTGATCCTGATTTAGTCCTCGCGCCAAATAGAGCCGCTTCTATAATGAGACTTTATCTTAAGATAATTTTTAAAAATAAGTATAATTAATTAATTAAAATAAATTGATATATATTATCAAATAATTTTATAACTGTTATATTTAATTAAAGGGATAATTACCTACATGCCACACAATTTAATTTTATTTATGTCTTATCCATCTATTCTTAATTAATTATACTATGCACACTCAAAATATTGTAAAATCTTACATACACACATTTGAGTTAAAATTTAATTAAAATTTATTTGAAAAAAAAATATTCTATTAGTAAATCATTAAAATTAGATTTTTACTCTTAATGGTATATATTTTTCTCTTCCTCAATACCATACTAAAACGCTGATTTATCCTAAAATCAATTCACATCACGGATGTCTTCTTCCTTTGCCGCCACCTAAACATTAAGGTTTTAGGATTTTCACTCAAAATATATTTAAATATTCTTAAAATAATATGATGAACATCTCAGATTTTTTATAATTTAATTATAATTAATCATTATAATAGAAATAAGTTAAAATGTGTGTATGTAAGATTTTATAATATTTTGAGTGTGCATAGCGTAATTAACTAAGAATGGATGGGTAAGACATAAATAAAATTAAATTGTGTGGCATGTAGGTAATTATCCCTTAATTAAAATATCTTAATATATTCACTTAAAAATATATTAATATAATAATAAGTAATTATAAAATTATCAATACTATATAAAATACCTTAATGTATAACGAATCGCTATGTAAATGCTATTAAATAGAATAATGATAACTTGTGTAAATGCCTTCGCTCAAGTAGTAGTAGTAATAATAATAATAACAATAATAATTTTCGAAGAAGTTGAAGGGCATTCTGTAGCAGTATTGTAGCAATAGTGAAAACACTGTAGTTGTACTGATAATAAGCTTTGAAAAAATTCTATAAATGGGTGACTCCCGGATTGTGGATGAGCATCCATCAAAAATTCATTTGTAAACTTTTTTCCTTCTTGAAATAAAATTTTTCTTTAAAGTACAAAAATAAATAGCTTTATAAATACTACACAATATGTAAAAAATATAATTTTAAAGGCACAAATATAGAAAGATATATAGACATGTTTTTTTCTTATATATATATATATGATGATTTTACTTGTAATATAATTATACGAATGGATATATTGAATCAATATTTATCTATTACTATGCATAAAACTTATCATATATTTGCTATAGATAACAAAACTATAAAAATATCTAGAATCTTTAATCATCTTAAACTTGTTAGAATAAATTATAAATCAAAAGCTTTATCACTAATAAAAAATTATAAAATTAAGTATCTAGTTCATTAAAAGAATTATTTTCTGATAATCTATTATTACATTTTAATAGGAGATTTTGCGAATTAAAATCACTAAATGATAAAAAAAATATAAGAGTAAAACCTGTAGTTTATTCAATACAAGATATAGAAGAATTTAGAAAATAGTTTTAGAATTGAAAAACTCAAGATGAATAGAAAATCCTCATAGTCCTCATTTTTCATCAGCCTTTATGTTAAGAAATTGTGCCGAAAAAAGAGAAAAAGCAAAAATAGTTATAAATTATAAAAAATTAAACGATAATCTCAAATTTGATGAATTTTTTATTCCTAGAACCGAAAATATAATAAAAAATATTAGCATGACAAAATAGTTTAGCAAATTTGACGTTAAATTAAGATTTTAGCAAATTAAATTAAAGGACAAAAAATCAAAAGAACTAACTGCATTTTTCACAATATTTGAGCATTTACAAAAGTAATGCTATTTGGATTAAAAAAATATCTCACAAATAATTCAAAAATAGATGAATTCTATATTTTTTACATAAAATAAATTTATTATGGTATATATTGATGATATACTTGTCTTCTCTTCAAACTATGAAAAACATCTTCAACATCTAGAAATAGTCAAAATTTTATTTATAATGCATGGTATTATTTTAGGAAAAAATAAAATAGAATTATGTAAAAAAATGAAATATTTAGGAAAAATTATTGTTAAAAGAGAAATAGCATTACAAGAATATATAATTATTAAAATTAAAAAATTTTCTGATACATTTGAAACTTTAAAAAATCATAAAATTTTCTAGACATATTAAACTATGAGAGAAAATATTTACCTAAACTAAATCAACGCACTAAACATCTACAAAAAAAAATAAATAATATCAATAAATAATATAAAAGAGATAAAGAAAAGATAACATCTAGATGAGAAACTGACAAAATAAAAATACAGTTAAACAAAGATGAAAATAGTATTGGTGTTAGACTTTTATACTTGGTATCTTGATAATAACACTATTGCGATGATAGTATTGATGTTGTAAAGGCGATACATATTATTTGTCTAGAGAGGCTTCCACTGGGGTGCACTTGAATGTGTCAAAATTTGAGCTATACTAGCCGGTTATTGACCCTCGATGCTTAGATCAAAGCATGTCTCTTCAAGGCATTACTCGGTGATATGATGATGTTAAGCTTCTTAGTGTAGATATTAATCTTGATATTGCATTTGTCACTTCTTTGGCTCATCATCGTGTTGCCAAGGTGGCAATTATTTGGATCGACTTACTCTATTAGCAAATCCACAGATTGAGCTTTTATTGCTTAATCATATTTTGGCATCCCTAAGTTTGTTTTCATACTTTGCATTGTTAGGCTTGCTGCTCTCACTATAGCCTTTGATCAGATGTTTGCCCACTGCCTTGAGCGTATTATCATTACAAACATGTTAGGTTTTGGGACATTACAGTGGCATTTAGCCACTTTGCCCATTCGTTTAGGCAATTTAGGTATTTTGTCAGCTATGAATATGATATTATGTCTTTTATGCCTTCTGTTATTAGACTATCTCGCTGCAAGGTCATATTTTATAGCAAGTGAACTCTCATTCAATGGCTTTTTCTCTAACTCAGGAGCACGTTGAGATTTCATCTTGGGGATCTACTGAGGTACTCATAGTTGTATCATCATAATTGGTTGCCATTGTTAAATCCTAGCATTTTTTGACTACTCAGGTATTTTGTGACGTCCGTGGCCGAAGAGGGAGGGGAGTGATCGCCGGTGATGTCCTAAGAGAAAGGAATCACTGAGGGAAAGTGCGGCTCCTAGCAGGCTTCTAAGTCAAATAATGAGTGGTAAGAGAGGGAGATTCTGAGCTGTATAAATAGATAACGTGATCTCAAATAGTAGAGGCATCTTTTAGGGAAAAACCGTGAGGTTAGTGATGGAAAACTCCGTAGTTGAGCGTGCTTGGGCTGGAGTAGTACTGGGAAGTGCTTAAGTCACGCAGTTTTCCTAAAGCCCAAGCGGTCAATACCTCTATATTGAGATCACGAGATATTACAATATGGTCACCTTGTGAACCGATCTCTCACAGTACAATGTGGTTCGAGGACGAACTAGACGGAAGCTGGTGGGCCCGTGACGCCCGAGGCCGAAGAGGGCGGAGAGTGATCGCCGGGTGATGTCCTAAGAAAAAAGAATCACTGAGGCAAAGTGTGGCTCCTAGCAGGCTTCTAGGTCAAATAATGAGTAGTGAGAGGGGCACAGGAATGAATCGTCTCACATCGAAAAGGGAGGGAGATCCCGAGCTGTATAAATAGATAACGTGATCTCAAATAGTAGAGGCATTTTTTGAGGCAAAACCGTGAAGCTAATGATGGAAAATTCCATAGTTGAGCGTGCTTGGGCTGGAGTAGTACTGGGATGGGTGACCTTCTGGGAAGTGCTCAAGTCACGCAGTTTTTCTAAAGCCAAAGCGGATAATACCTCTATATTGAGATCACGGGATGTTACAATATGGTCACCTTGTGATGACCCTAGCCGTCACACTAAAAATTATCTAAGTTAGGGGAGAAGGAAGATTAATTCAACAGCGGAAGAAAACTAAATAGATTAAATGTTACTACAAGAGTTTACATTACTACAACTTAGAACAAAATTAAACATTCAATTAAAGCAAATAAAGCAGAACTACTGTAGTCTCAACTAAACACATAAGCAGATAAGTCACTCTCTAAGAAAATAAAATAATAAATTAATTTTCTTTTTGATTGGCATTCTCCCCATTCTCATGATTAAGTGCTCCAGTATCTGCCATGTTAGTGACAGAGTCCGTTAGAACAGACTCGTAGGTTGTACACTAACAAAGCCTTTAAATAAAAATATTAAATAATAATAATAATAGCATATTAACATGATGCAATAAGAATAACAAATAATTAAACATGTATAACATAGATTTTAATTAAGCATGCATGTATGATAAAGAAATGACATAGCACAGTGTGAATAGTAAATATTAAACAAACATATCATGATTTGTTTAGAAAATACCACATCAACATGTAAATAGAAATGATAAAAAATATAAGTAACGGGTAATTTTTTTTTATTAATTTCACTTTTATCTTTTGGGCCTGTGATTTCTGTACTACGCCTTAGCTGCTTTTTACATCTTTGGGGATCGTTATCCCCCATGAATAGTTCTCCGTAGGCATATCCAATAGACGTCGTCGAGCCATATATCATGTGAGGACCTCTAGTGGACACGTATTCACAGCAGACACGTATCTGCTTTGGGGATCGTCACCTCCCATGACAGTCAAAAACTGCCAATGGACGCCGTCGTGCCAAATATCATATCATATGCTCGAGCTAAGGCAATTGCGCAATCCTACAGAAATCACATTTAAATTTAATCCATTATCGCATTAAAATTCTTATATTTTAATTTATTAAATTGGCAAGTCCATACACTTGCTCAAATATCAATTAATCTCATCGAGTATGACAATATATTCGTACACTTATTTACTCACGCAAGCCTATGCACTTGCCCTTCTCGTGAGTATCACAATCGAGAAAATAAATATATGATTGCAATTAAATAGTTATAGCTTGACTCAAATTTTAACTAGGATTTGAAACATCCATATAAATCACAGCCATATTATTAATCTTCTAATGAAAAAAATTACAAATTTTATTTTATTTAAATCCACTAGCTGAAGCCTTAGGCAAAGCAGTTATAGGAGCAAAGCATGATATATTGATCACTTGAATAAAATTAAATAACAATGTTATAGATCAATGGCGGTTATGCAAGCCAGATCAAAATCAATATAGTGAATGAATTGATTAACATAATAATCAAAATTTTGATGCAATCATTCCAACAGTACGCATAGGCAAATAAATACTATAAGAATTTTTATTAAATCTCGTGAAAATAAATTAGATTCGTCAAAATACTCATTTAACATTCTAAATTTAATTTATATGGGCAATGTTAGGGTAGAACTTACCTTGAATTCACCATAATTCTAGGTTTTCTTGAAATTCAGAGAGAAAGAATCACTCCAAATTGCTAGATCCGGTCCAAGGCGTAAGAAAACGTGTAGATCGAGAAGAAGATGAAGAAGAATCATCGATTTTGAGGGAGATCCGGGTTCTCTCTCTCTCCAACGCGTCACTTTCTCTCTCCTCTCTCTAGGCCGGCGACGGTTGTAGAAGGGGGAGAGTTGAATCGGTGTTTTAGGACGAGAAACTCTATTTCTTTCTCTAAATAATAATCTGGGGGTATTTTCTGTAATTTTTCTTAGTCTTAATTTAAGGAGGTAGCTATGAATATTTAATGAGTAATTAAATTCATTAGATTTGAATTTTAAATAATCCGATTAAATTAAATTAAATATTAATTTCAGCCATTTTGAATTCTGAATCGCATAACAAATATTTAATATTTCATATATTTAATTTTAAATAATTAATCTCATAAATAAAAATTAATTTCATCATAATAAATTAAATTAATCAAAAAATCTAAATTTAAATTTTAGGGGGATGTTACATATTGACTTGATACTTTCCTCTCGTTTCAAATTAGTGCTGCAGTGTTTGACTAATGACTACTGATTATGCTCAAAATTTGTTACTAGTTGCATCTTTACCAAGCTATGACTACTTGCTCTCACCTGTTGAGTATTGTATTATTCTTTGTTATAGCTACTGATGCCCATGTTCGCTAAAGATTGGCCTCGTCCTTTATACCATATTGAGTTTTTGGATATCTGGGGTGACCATATTATATATTGTGCATCACGGCCTAGTTATGTTTTTTGATATGATGTGCATAATGCATTAGTAGATGCCATAGGACGTTGTGGGGTATAATATCGTCGTGGGATACCATTTACTTTTCTTATATCAGAGCTACATTCTGTTCAACCTGCTGGTATTTTGGTTTATGGTTAGTTTGATGATGCTGACATCTACTTACATGTCACAAGTATCTCACCATTAACATCTGGAGCTGTTATTATCCTGGATAGTGTTCCTTTAGGAGAGGCTACTTACCATGCTATTACTCATAAAATGGAGAAGCATTTGGTTACCTTTTAGGCTCATGATGCTTACTTTCAGTTGCTTTTAACACTTTTGGTTATTTGATTCTTGCTGCTATTTCTTTCTTAAATCATGTGCAATATTTTTTGAAACGAAAGTCAACCTGTAGGCAGATTAGTAGCTACTCTTTTTGTCTTTTGTTGTATCCGCTTAACTATATAAAATGGCATTGCAACCCAATTATTAGGTTATGTGGAAGATGATGATATTTTTTAATTTTATGATATATCTAATGTTGCCATATATTGTTATGAAATTACAAGATTAAAATAAAAAAAAAAGATGCCTACAATATATTGAAATACAAAAATATAGAAACGGTTCATACTTATAAGATAAAATATTTAATCAATTTCAATCAAGATAGACTTTGCACCAAACGACTAACAAGTAAAAGAGCTTCGTTTAACAACCAAGGTGGCAAAGAAGAAAAATTTGCATACATCAAACCCTAACATTAAGGGCCATCAAAAATATAGGAATTCACTACAAAATCTTGTACAACTATTGAAGCTCCCTGTTTAACGTGAATTGGAGATCCACCTAAGGAATGATTATATAGTTGGCCCTTTAAAGTTTCACGGCTTGTTCTTTGATCCTACTTCACTACATTACTTAAGGGGCGTTTGGTTTAATGTTATTTCAATGTCAATGTTATTTAGATGTCATGTTATCTAAATGTCTTTGTTATTCATCAATGGATATTTGTTTGGTTCAATGTTATGATATTAGAAAATATCAATGCTATCCAAATAATTTTTGTTTAGTTGAAAGTTATTGACATTATAATGACAAATTGATGGTGTTATCTTGAGATGTCGCCCAATTTGGGGTGACATCTAGATGTCATCATGTAATGATATTTTTGTAATTAATTATAATATTATTTAAAGATGTCATTAAACCAAACAACTATTTTTTAAAGATAACATAACATAACATTGAGATAACACTGAACCAAACGCCCCCTTAGACTAATATAACTTTGAGCGTATAGTATAACTTTATGATTCTCGAGGCCATCCCAACTTAGAGATGATCCAAAGGATCCCATAGCAATGGGTTTAGAAGCGCTATTATTGCTCTTATCTACTTTGAATTAGTCTTATCGAAATTTGATTGAGGCAGCTTGACTTTTGCATGTCAAGTCTAATGATTTCAACTTTGCTTTAGAGTTGTTCTTTTTCATTTATGATAATAATATGAAGATTCTACTGCAGGGCTATTTTATTTATTGACAGTTGCATCGACATAATCTTTGCATCTAAGTATAGATTAATTTTATAATATTTTGAGTCGGTTATTATTTTGGATAGTATATCCGAGATACTTAAACTTTTTATACAAGATAGGAATGTTCACTCAATATCTTGTATATATGTTTCAGTCAATTAAATTCAAACTAGGTCAGTTAGTTAGGTTCAAGTTAGATCAAGTTGGACTCAGATTGAATCAATTTGGACTTGCATGTGAAGAGTTTCAAATAAAAAGATGAAATAGCAATTTATCTATTAAATAGCGTGCTAGAAGTCCTTATATGATCGGGCTGCTCTTTTTTGTGCCATGGCTGAGTCTCGCCTCTTCTCCGCCGAGCTTCGCCTGGTCCGCGAAGTCTCCGACTCACGCCGGCCCCGCGTCTCCGGCCTACTCGCTAGATTTCTGTACGTTGCTGGCCCGTCCGCTGGTTCCGTGCGACCCACGCCGCAAGCACTAAGGTAGTTCCACCAAGCCCTAATCTTCTTTCCCTATTAGTTCTCCAAGTGATTTTGTTTGAGGGGGATACCTGTTGTTGATGAATGCTTGGATTTCCATGAAAGAGAGCTGTAAGAATAAATTTTCATTGTTTTGAGCGATTCCTAAGGAGGGACTATGGATCGGTGCGAGAGCGGCAGTGTATGACGGCTGGTGTTGAGGCTTGAGGTTCTATTTGGATGATTTGGATATCTATCCTCCCCTCCACCTGAATCTCTCTTTTTTTTTCGTATCTTCTTTTCATTTCTATGTTGTTCCCTGCTAGTTGAATTTGAGTTTTGGTAGATCCCTGTTGGTTTGTGAGTAGATTTTAGTATAAACCTACATAAAAAAAAAAGATTCTAGTATACACCTAAATCTTTAATAACAATTTTTGCTAGAAATCACAGGCTTGAATATTGTTCTGTTCTATTCATGTTGCTAAGCTGAATCTCTGTTCTGCTATACTGAATTAATATTTGTTGGAAATGTCTTTATTCCCTTCAGAATTCTTAAGCACTCCTTATCCAACTTTTCTATATTGTTGGGAGTTGTGCGCCTGAGTGCTATTACATTGGACATGGGTTAAATTGATGCTATGTGTAGGGTATTTTCGTTCAAAGTCAAGCTAGCTAATCTCCTAATAACTTGATAAATTCCTATCCATAATTACGCCAGCTTCATGGATTTACATCAAGCATTTATAATTTTCGATTGAAACTTCATAATGCTTCTTGAGAATATGCACTTTCATAATTAGGCCTAAAATTAGCTTGATGTCCTTTCCATCATCGCCTCTTGTTTATATGAATTAGGAAACCAAAGTACATTAGGTACTACATAGGCGGCTACTAGAATATCAGGATCCTTATATTTTTGTTGCTAAAATTAAAATTTAAAAAATAAAGAAAAAATGAAATTTAGCTGATCACACTTTGTGGGATGAGAACTTGGTTGTAATGAAAAATTTGAAATTTAAAATCCATTTACAATATTAGCTGCATTTGGCATAGTTTTGTAGGTTTGAGCATATTAATTACAGGAAATATAGCATTTTTAAGTTCTTTTAATTACTTGAAAACCCTTCAACACATACACAACTAAGCTGCAAATTCTTGTTGATTGTGTGAGAATCGTTCTAGCACCTCACACATGGTATCAGAGCTAATCTTGTTTAGAACATATAGGGCCATTTGTTTTCTATATGCATTAGATTGGTATCAGAATAAGTGTTGCCTGGTCAACGATCGTCGTCGCCAAGTCCTTCCCAGTTCTCGCTTACTGGAGTAGCTGCCGCCCCACTTCCCTAGGCCGCTGCTGCTCGGGTTATGCTGCCACCTACGCTTTAATTGTGCCCTTAGTATCGCCTAATTGATTTGCTAATTTTATGTTAACTTTTATATTTTCTTACCGGTTTTTGATTTCTCACAATGCTAGTTGGTTCTCCCTCTCACATTGTTACGTAGCTCATTTGCATAAATCACACTCCTCGCTGATTCACTTGTATTTGGTTAATCCCAACTCGGCTTGCATCAGACCATATTGATGGTTTTGCGAGACTGTAGTACTTTGAGCCTCAAAATCTAGGGACCATAGTACATTTTACCCTTTATTTTTCCATTGTTTTATTATGTCTGTTTCCATCAGCTTTGCATAGTTTTCCAGCAAAAGTCATCTTTGTCTCACCAGATCGGTGCATATAAGTTGGGGCTGTTGGTTTGCTGTTTAATATTGA
This sequence comes from Apostasia ramifera, assembly GCA_019297695.1. Classification (NCBI taxonomy): domain Eukaryota; kingdom Viridiplantae; phylum Streptophyta; class Magnoliopsida; order Asparagales; family Orchidaceae; genus Apostasia; species Apostasia ramifera. Next base: position 273,162 of record JAEMOT010002500.1, on the reverse strand, counting down.
AAAGAGTACAAGGAGTTCATGCGTTCTGATTGATAAATTATTATTGTAAAGTAGCTTTTACATAGATATAACATCGAGATTTAGGATTGTTTTTTGAAGCGGGCATTTACATATATGCTATACAAAACATTGAATATTACATCCTCTTTTAAGTATATGTCATCCCATAGTTCAAATTTTGTAAAAAGTGGGGCATGTATGTTACATTCAAAGTTTTGAGAGGCATGAAGTGATGAAGGTAATATTACACTATCTCTGCTTTTCTTTTTTTTGTCCTTTGATTGTCAAATTTGAGTTCATTTTTATTATTGTAGGAATGCAGCAAGCAGTAATTGACAGCTGCTGTGATTCATAGAAAATGGAAGGTTGTGATTGTATTGAACCACAGTGGCCTGCTGATGAGCTTCTAGTGAAGTATCAATATATCTCAGATTTCTTCATTGCCCTGGCCTACTTCTCCATTCCTCTTGAGCTTATTTATTTTGTGAAGAAGTCGTCATTTTTCCCTTATAGATGGGTGCTCATACAATTTGGTGCCTTCATTGTTCTTTGTGGAGCAACTCACTTGATTAATCTATGGACGTTCACCATGCACTCCAGAACACTTGCTATTGTAATGACAGTAGCAAAAGTTTCAACTGCAGCTGTGTCATGTGCAACAGCCTTAACGCTTGTTCATATAATTCCTGATTTGTTGAGTGTAAAAACAAGGGAGCTTTTTTTGAGGAATAAAGCTGAAGAGCTCGATCGGGAGATGGGTCTTATACGCACACAGGAAGAAACTGGGAGGCATGTGAGGATGCTTACTCATGAAATCAGAAGTACTCTTGACAGGCATACTATCTTGAACACCACCCTTGTAGAGCTAGGGAGGACTCTAGATCTGGCAGAATGTGCTATATGGATGCCTTCACGGTCTGGACTGAATCTTCAGCTTTTACATACTTTGCACAACCAAATTCCTCTCGGATCTGCTTTAGTTATTAACCTTCCTATAGTCAGTCAAGTTTTTAATAGCAGTCATGCAATTAGAATTCCACATACATGCCCATTAGCTAGGATGCGCCCTCATACAGGAAGATATGTACCGCCAGAGGTTGTTGCTGTCAGGGTACCACTCCTGCATCTTTCAAATTTCCAAACAAATGATTTGCCTGAGCTTTCGGCAAAGAGCTATGCGGTCATGGTCTTGATGCTCCCGTCAGATAGTGCCAGGAAATGGCATGTTTATGAATTGGAGCTTGTTGAGGTGGTGGCTGATCAGGTATATTGCCTTGTTGTCCTAGAATTCGATTCTTTTGTTTTGTTTTTATTTTTTAATTTCAACTATTGTGAACTTAATATCCATCTACTGCAATCTGCAGGCTTGAATTTCTTTTTTCTTTGAATATACTACAGTTACGCTTGTGCATGCTAACTAAATAGTCTGTATCATGATCCTGTTGTGGTTTCAAATTTACCATGTTTATTTATCAGGTTGCAGTGGCACTTTCACATGCTGCAATCCTTGAGGAATCAATGCGGGCACGTGATCTCCTAATGGAGCAGAATCTTGCTCTAGATTTAGCACGACGGGAGGCCGAGATGGCCATCCGAGCTCGCAATGAGTTTTTAGCTGTCATGAATCATGAAATGCGGACACCTATGCATGCAGTCATTGCCCTCTCCTCTCTTCTTCTTGAAACTGAACTTACTTCAGAGCAACGCTTGATGGTAGAAACTATTTTAAAGAGCAGTAACCTACTGGCAACTCTTATAAATGATGTCTTAGATCTTTCGAGGCTGGAGGATGGCAGCTTTGAGTTTGAGTTTGCAACCTTTAATCTTCATGCTGTCTTTAGAGAGGTAGTGCTCTCAAAATTAAATTGTTAATTTGATTATATTACCTTACTTGTTTTTGGCTCTATTTCTAGGTTGTTAATATGATAAAACCAATAGCAGCTGTAAAAGGGTTATCAGTTTTTGTGTCCCTTGCTCCAGACTTGCCATTGTGTGCCATCGGTGATGAGAAACGGCTTGTACAAATTTTGCTTAACGTTGCTGGAAATGCTGTAAAGTTTACAAAGGAGGGTAGCATATCTATCACTGCTGCTGTTGCAAAACCTGATTGCTTTAGAGATCCTCGTGCACTCGATTTCTTCCCCGTTGCAAGTGATGTCCATTTTTTTTTGCGAGTTCAGGTTTGTTTGCCTGTGCTTCTTGTAATCTCTCTCACTACTACTTCAAACATGCCTTGCCTCTCTCACTCGTTCCTCGTCAAAGCTAGCTCTAGCGTACGGAGATGATTTGGTATTTTTGATGCAAAATTGCAAATAGTCGGCCATTTGATGAATTGAAGAAAACTGTTGGGATTGAACAACTTTTATATTTTTGTGATTCTTTCTACTGCAGGTTAAGGACACTGGTTGTGGAATAAATCCGCAAGAACTTCCTCACATCTTTACTAAATTTGCCCAAACGCACAGCGGAGCTAACAAGGGCTATGCCGGCAGTGGTCTTGGGCTTGCCATTTGCAAGAGGTATGTATGATCTATGTAGTTAAAATTATTGTATGTCAAGCAGCATGAATGGCTTTGTCATGCAATTATCGCACGAGTTGTGATGATGTGTTGCGCATCAGATTCGTGAGTCTCATGGAAGGGCAAATCTACCTTGAGAGTGAAGGAACAGGGAAAGGCTGCACTGTCACCTTCATTGTGAAGCTTGGCATGTGTGAAAATCCCAGTGCTTGTCAGCAAAAGTTGTTGCCCACTACCAGTAGAGCAGCTCAAGCTGAGGCAGATGATACTGGTTCTACAAGGCCTGTATTTAAGGAAGAGAAGAGCATGCTTACATCAAACCTTCGGCCTCAAAAAAGTGTGTAGATTAACAAGCTCTATTTTCACTGCTGATTACAAGGTTTTGGGGAATTGCAAGATACGAAAGAGGCAAATTTTGCATTGTTCTTGCACTGGCATCAATCAGGGAGAGAGAGAGAGAGAGAGAGAGAGAGAGAGAGAGAGAGAGAGAGAGAGAGAGAGAGAGAGAGGTGCTCGGCATTAAGGAACTCCATCTATCAGTTAATGGCTTTGGCTAAATGATGTTTAATTGTTTATGGGGTAAATTCTGCTTGTGAGATTCTACTTCAATATTTTGTAATGTAATCTAGAGGTTTTTACATACTAATGTACTTCAACTTTTGGGAAATTTAGTTAGATTTATGTTTAAAAGAAAAACACAATTACTGACATCTATCAAGTAGAGCCTCTTATTAGGTTTTGTTTTGTATATTCGTGAGAAAATTGAAGTAATTTAATTGAGAAAAAATTTAGAAAAAATTAATTTAGATAGTTTGGGCATATAAATTGTTGGTCAATAGAAGCTCTAATAAGAAGAATTAAATTAATAGATTTTATTTATTTAAAAAGAGGAAGAAAAAGAAAAAAAATAGGAAAATTTATTTATGTCATCCCCTAAAATAAATTTTATTACATATTTCATCCTCAAAGTTATCTATTTACTTTTATCCCATTTAAAGTAAATTTTATGATATATTTTACTCTCAAAGTTATTACATCAAGATTAATAGTCAATGTTTAAAATGATTAATGTTTTACTCCTAAAGTTAAGGTCACAAGAAGATAACGGGAGTGAGGGAAGGGATCTAGTTTGTAAATAATCATTCAAAGTTAGAGGGGACAAAAGTAAATAAATAATTTTTGGGGTAAAATATATAATAAAGATTACTTTAGGGGTGACATAAGTAAATATTTCAAATAAATAACAAGAACTATAAAGAATAATCTTATATACTTGAAGTCTTTCAATAAAGAGTTGCTTGATTGAGTGCAATAGAAATATATGATTCATATGATTGATTTAATTAGTGAGATGGAAACTTAATTGTTGTTATATTTATTATTCTTCAAAAGTTTGTATTACTTGCTTTATTTATATTTAAACATGCTAAGATATATAATTTGTTGTATTATTTGACAAATGAAGTCATATTAGATGTTGGCTACCTTAAACTTACTTCTGTTACTTTAACTGTTATCTTCGTTTTAAAAATGCTTATTCTGTTTCATCATTATTCAAGTTAACCAAGGGAGTAACATATAATCTTGCATCACTTCTTTAGGGTGATATTAAATGTATATAATTATTTATTTATTAATTTTTTGGTAAGATGAGTAACTTCAAAAGCAGAGTGTTGCCTGTAAATTCACCGCAAATTTGAGAGATATTGTCTGAAAATAATGAACTTTGGGAGTGCCGTTTGAGTATAATGATTCTTTAGGAGTGATAGATGTAAATTTTTTTTTTCTTTAAAGCTGGTAACAGGCATGTATCTTGATCCTCTATTAGTAAAGTAATTTTTTTACGAACTTTTTCCTTCAATTTGTGTGCGGTTAGAATTTGAGACGGAAAATATTCTCAAACTGCATGATTTTGAAATTAAATAATTTATAACTTAGGAGATTCCAGTAAAAGCTTAAATTCCAATTTTTTTTAATAATAATTCCACTGGTTTTTTTTTTGAAATGCAGCTTAAATTCTTCTGTTGCTTTTTTTTTTTTGGTTTGGTTCGAATTTTTTTTAGATACGAAAAAAAAAATTTAATTTTTAAATTTAATGAAAAAAAAAATATTTTACTATTAAAAAATATATAAAATGTAAAATATTTTTAATTTTAATATTTATATTTATATTGAATATAAAATAAAATTAATTTTTATAATTAAAATTTGTCAAAAATCTCGCGTGGAACAAAACGAGGACGCGGTGGAGACGGAGGAGCAGTTGGGCTCATGTCGTTTTTCAAGTTACACCGGTTTCGATTTCATGGTCGCTGTGCTACCCTCGGTCGCCGCCGTCCTGCGCCAGATCCGTTGCACCGCTCTCCTTCGCGCATTCAATCCCTACTACTCTACCATTCTCTTAGCCTTCCCCTTGCCCTCCTTCAATCTCCGGATTTTCCAATGCCGAACTCCATAAACCCCTCTATTTCCCCACGTCGTCCTCTCCCTGATGAGTCTGCCGACGGAGCCTGCAGCACGAAGCTTTTCGCCTTCCTGCAGCTACTCTTACATGCTAAATGACGCTTTGGCCTTCCTCAGATCCTCCTCAACTGCCTGGTTAACCAAGCGCTTCCTCTATTCGGCGCTATGGGCGCACTCAGGCGCGACTGGGAGTCGGCCCTCTTGGCTATGGGCGTGACATTTGATGATCTGGGTGTTGGGTAAGCAGAGGAGATTCCATTTCGCGTGGAGGCTCGTGCAGAGAATGCATCGAAAGTCGCTGCCTACTCGCCGGGCTTTGGTGATTATGATGGAATGGTATGTTTCCTCTACTTTGTTCGGATTAGGATGTTTGTGATACGGCTAATGGATTTTACTCCAATCACTTATATCCTGTAACTTGTTATAAAATTCCCTTTTTCTTTTTTTCCAATTGTAATCTTGGTATGCAGCTGCAAATGAAGTAGGGAAAGCAATCAAAACATTAAGATTAGGTTTGCTTATTATGTGAATTCCCCGAGGAAAGCTATTTAATTCCAGACTTCGCTAAAATTTCAGTGAACTGTATCGGTAACACATGCAACTGATATATTATGTCATTTATACTTACTATTATAAGCATTATGCACAAAAATTAATCAAACAATCAAGTTACAATAATATAAGTATACACAAATTTATTGATTTGACTTTATGTTAGACTATAGTTTTCATTGCCACTCTGGCAAAATAGTTATTTAATTCATCCAAGAACAGATCGCTGCCCTGGCTTAAGCCAAGGTTATCGCAGCCTTCTGTTGGCTCAACTGGCAGTCTTTTTTCAGGCATAGGTGGCACCTGATGTTTTTGAGCTCGCATTTCTGCTGGTACTTCAATGATGGGCCTTGATTTCTCCAAGCTTTTCTAGGAGGGCTCCTATTGAGGCTTATTCTGGGGCTCCAAATTCTTTTGTTTCTTGTTGCTAGCCTCGAGCAGCTTGGCATAAGCATCTTTGATCTTGGCTTGCTCCTTCATTACCTTGGCATGGGCTTATAGTAAAGCTAACTCCTTTGAGAGATCGCTTTGGATGAGGGCTTCTAACTGATAGCTATTAATACTTCTAGTTTTAAGTGCTTAAAACTACAGTTTTGTAGACAGATATTGTAACTATTGTAACTATGAGTTATATTGTAACTCAGGAGTTAGCTTGATTTCTCTAGAAGTTTTAATACAAAGCTTAAAACTACAGCTTTGTAGTTTTAAGTGCTGAAGAGTAATTTACTTTTATACTATGAATATCCGTCTTAAAGGAATTAACAGCTCATGTGTGATAAGACGGGAGGTATTTATAGACATTCATGATACAAGTTGGCACGAATAGATAGAATATCCGTCTGTAATTGCTAGAATGAAATGGGCATTGTGGCACTGGCGATGGAGGAAATACTCTACCGGTTAATAGGCTGGATGCTTGTAGGATTGGGCCATGTGTTTATCTTAGACCCTGTCAATCATAGATGTTATGATGATGGAAGATTCTTGGATGTGGAGCCGTATCCTACCACCTGAGATATGTGGCGATTTGACAGGAGAGGGTGGAGTTCATGGAGTACTGGAGTAAGAACGGATAAATGGATCTGCTTTGCTGGCACCCGAATAAAGGGGATGTCTGCTACCAGTGCGCAGTAAGGGGGAGTCGTACTCGTACAACATGAGTACTAAAGGCTTACTATGAGTAGTGAAGGAACCCCTCATTCAATGGTCTAACTCTTAATCTTTGGGCAACTCCGCTCCAGCAGTTTGGCCTATCGACTGAGCCTTTTGATGGGGAACATGGCTTATGGGCCATGTAGACGGTTTTGATGAGGTGTGTGATTTTTCGTAGCAAACATTTAGCCCCCCAAGCAAATGACTTAATATTTCATGTACGATAGTTTTGCTTTGGAATAGTAAGAGTCGTGGCTTATTTATTTAAGGCCTTGAGAAGTGATTTCTTTTCTCATTGATCTGAGCTGATCTGACACGAATCATTCCTTGAGTGAGAATGAGCAATTCTGAAAATGGGATGGCAGTGATTTTTGAACGGTAAGCAAGAATGCCACTAGCCGCTAAAGCAATTGAAGTGCTGGTGGAGGAGTTGCCGACGAAGAAGGTTAGGTTCACCGAGCCATTGAATGAAGTGGCCATCGAAGAACCTTCTTTGGAAGCAGAGTTGTTTGGTGATGGTGATGATGGTTCTGAGGTCGGAGAGATCACCTCTTTGACAAGCCACCCCTTTCGGGAGGAGAAAGGTGCGGGCCCTATTGTTCCAGAGATAAATGAGTAAGTACCGAATGAAAGGGGGAATACCCAAAATACTCTTTAGCAGAAGATGAGGGCCCTTCATCGGTCGACGGTGACGACTTACTGCTCGGTCAGTTGTTTGGCAAAGAAGTAGCATTGCGTTGCCTTGAAGCGAGTGACCAATGACACTAAAGTCCACCCACTCTCTAGTGGGCTTTTTTTTAAAAAATATGTATAATATAAAATAAAGTAAGTTAGTTATATTAAAAATTATGTTAAATGTGAGATAAAGTTGATTGATTTGCTAAGGATAGTGTTGCATGTGAACTGAAGTGATTGTTTGATGTTGGTGTTTGTGCAGGATGAGATATTAAATAAGTATTATTTTAAAATAAATTAAAATATTTATCCATGGCTATTTTAGAATCATATTAAACAGCTCGATGAGTCAAGAAACTCCTTCACCCTTTTATACATTTCTAAATATCTATTGGAATATCATTCGGTCTTACTGTTTTTCTATAGTTTATCTCTTTTAAAACCTCCTAAGCTTCAGCCTTATTAAATGTCGAATATAAAAATAATTTTTATTTCTCTTTTAGATGCTGAGTTCACTTAAATCAATTGATTCGTCACAGCCTTTGTTAAAAAGCTTATGAAAATAATTCACTATATATGTTGACGTAGGATGTGGGGATCCCAGGAAACACCAAAAGAAAGAGAGTTCCGGGAGACGGCGGCGCGCAAAGGGGTGGTGAGCTTGTTAACGAAAGCTCGAGGAGAAGATTAGTTCGAAGTAACCAGAAAAGCACACAGGGATTTAAGGTGGTTCAGGGAGGAAATCCCCTACGTCCACCGGTCGATCAGCGAAGAGGTTTCACTAATAGGAAAAGGATAGCCCTGAAGGCTTGTACAATGCTTTTTTAGAGAAGAAAAGAGGAAGAAGAAGAAGAAGAAGGAGCTCCTCAGTTGGGGTCCTGATACAATGAAAAACGTTCTCTCTTTTCCTTTTTCTCTCCCCCTTTATCTCTTTTCTGCCTCCTCCTTCTCTATCTCTTTTTTGCCTCCTCCTCCTCTATCTCTTTTTTGCCTCCTCCTTTTTTATCTGGAGAATTGTTCAGCGATATTTATAGCCGGTGGGAAGGTGTAGCTTCACCTGGGTTCCCTGATTTTCCGGAGGAAAGGTGATAGATAAGCTCCGAGCGCCGTTTATCTGTCACTGGAGAGATCTGCCATTCGTACGGGAAAGTGACATCTTTTAATGCTGGTACGTCTTCTGGAAAAGAACGTCTGTACGGAGATCGGCGGGGTTAGGTGAAGTTGATTGTGACAGGCGTTACCCTGTACCATCGTGCCCGAGGTTACNCTGCCCGAGGCCTGCAAGGATAAGATGGGGGCGGAGTCTGCCGCTTCACATTCTATCCTTCCTCTGCCTGTTGAGTTCTGCCAGAGTGAGTTTTTACAGAGATGGCGGAGAGGAAGTGGAAGATCGCGTCCGGCTTCTCTAAGAAAAGAGCCGGAGCACCTCCGGTTGACGTCCCTCCAGGGAAGAAGAGTCTTCCAGAGGTATCCGAAGGGGTGCCGAAGTCATCGGAGGCAGAAGTTCCCACGGCTAGGGTTGCCGCTGCTCTAACGCAGGCGTTGGAGTCTCTTCAGAGCCATGCAAGCGCGGAAGTGGTGGAAGTGTCTGGTTCTCCTGTCAAGCCTCCTCCCAAGACAAAAGATTTGCAGGAGGTGGTCTTGGTGGGGGAGACAACTACTGGGGAGAAGCTGGCGCCTGGGAAGGTCTTGGTAAAAGACGAAGAGCTTGAGCGGCTCTTGCCCAGATTTGGAATTCCTTCCGTCGAAAGCTCGGAGAAGGCCTCCCTGGTGATTTGCAGACTTGCCCTGGGTACGTTAATCCCTGCCTCTGAAAAGCAAAAGAAGCCCTTCCTCCTTTCTCTTCCTCCGTTGGATCTTGAGGGGAAGGAAGAGAAGGACAAGAAAGGTGAAGAGGAGGAAGGTTCCAAGATGGGGGAAGGGTCCCTTCTCACCGCCTCTGCAGGTACTCTTGGCATTGAAGGGCCAGGAGATAAGATGGAGGAGGCGACTAAGGAGAAAGGAAAGGCTCTCCCAGTTGTTCCCAGTGCTAAAATTGGTGAAGAGATCTGGGGCACGCTGGGAGACCGTTTGAGTGAGATCAGGCGGGCAGAGGAGAAGATCTTGGAGAACACCTCTGAGGCCCTGGAGGTGGTAAAGACTCTGAAGGGCAAGGAAGATGTGGAGGCCCGTTACCTTCGGGAGGTAAGGGAGTTGGAGGGTGCTTTGTCTCAAGCTACAAAGCGCTCTCTGACTGATCAGAGGGAGCAGTTGGGGAAGGTGTACCATTTGGAGGATAGGTTAGCTTCCCTCACTCAGATTAATGCGGAGTGGGCTAATAAAAGTGAGATTGCGAGGGGGAAGTTTAACCGCAATCTGGCAGGTGTGAATCAGGCCCATTCCGCCCATGTCAAAGACCTCCAAAAAAGAATAAAGGATTTGGACGATGATAGGGAGGTTTTGAGGGAGGAGAGAAGGAGGTTAAGGGAGGAGCTGACTAAGGCCAGAGAGGCCTTGTCAGGGGCGAAAGAGGCGGCCTCCGAAGCTTGTCGCCGGGAGGAGTTGCTGAAATCGAAAGTCCGCTCTCTGCGGGCCTTGGTGGAGAACAGCTCTGGATGGCGAGGGCGACGTATGGAGGACCTGGAAGAAGCGGTGAAGAGGGCGGTGAAAATTGTCAGTGCCTTGCCGGTGGGTCGCCATACGCAGCATCATGCTGCCTTTGATGCTCTTCTGCAGACATTGGTTGATGTAGGTACCTTGAACGAGGAGAATATTAGGGACCCAGCGGTGCTTTCCTTCTGTGGTCCTAAGGGGCCAGACAGGTTCTTCGATGCTGGGAGTTGTCGCCCAGATGAGACTCCTTCCCCAAGGTCCTACACGGGTTGGAGAAGTTGGCCTCCTCTGCGCGGGAACTCGGGAGAAAGCCCTGTGACTCCTCTGGAAGCCAGGTGGCTAGGCAGGCGCGATCTCTCTGGAAGTCAGTAGGCAGAGCGTCAGCTGAGTCAGAGGTGATGGGTCTTCTTCCTCAACCAGCTCCTCAGCCTGCTAGGAGATGATTCTTCTTTTGAGGCACTTGAAGGATCCATTTCTTAAGTAGATAGCCCCAATGAAGCTGGAACTATCGCTTGAGGTGAGGAAACTGAAGAGTCTCCAGGGATATCTGTTGCCTGTGGTCAGGAGAGTAATAGACTTGTCCCAAGGAGGAGGAGCCCTGGTTAAGAGGTCTGAATTCGTCAGATCAGGTGTTTAAGTTCTGAAGCCTTGTATCTTTCTTTGTTTTTCCTGTACTCATGAGAGGAACATGTGAGGACAAAGAGAGAAATTGTAACAAATTCTATCATTAATGAAATGTATTTTTCCTTTTCAAGAACTTGTTATGAATGAATTCTTTTTCTTTTCTTCTTTCGTGCTTGAGACAGATACCACGAAGTTGGTGAAAAGAAAATATGAATTCATAAGTGAAGGTAAAGAGTTCAAAGAAAGTAAAGAAAAATTCTTAAGTAAAAGAGGCGAAATAACTATCCTCGAACCTTCGTGCACGATATGTGAATATCGAGCACTAGGAAAAGAACAACCATCCCTCGAACCTTCGTGCACGATATGTGAATATCGAACACTAGGAAAAGAACAGCCATCCCTCGAACCTTCGTGCACGATATGTGAATATCGTGAACGGCAAAGTGGCGGGATGGAGAGGAGTGATGCCTCGTAAACCGCGCGCCGCTTCGATTCCCGTGCACCGCTTCGATTCCTGGGATTGTCAGAAGGAACGAGCGGTCTGATGATGCTCGCACGCTGATCCAGAAGATCAGACGGTCGGAAGGTAAAAGATCGCATTCGTCCCCTATAAACGGCCCCTTTAGAGGGAATGCTTCGTCTTCCTTCTAAACCCTAAGTCTCGGAGAAAAATTACCTGCCCCATCTGCTCAAAAGGGAAGATCGAACAAATGGGAGGAAGAGAAATTGAGTGGGCCGATCTGGCCGAGCAGTTCCAGAAGGACAACAGCTACCAGGAGTCCCTTATGATGGAATATGAGGTACTCAATACCACCAAAGGGTTCAGGGGGAATCCTCTCTTGATGGTCATCCCGCCTACCTCCGACCTCCGGCCAAACAGTCCCCTTGAAGGGGCGGTATGTGTGTACAGGGCCCAGGTAGAATACGGCCTGATGTTGCCGCCTCAACCAGAGTTTAAGAAAATTCTGAACTCCTTCCAACTTGTGCCAGCCCAATTTTCTCCCAACGCCGTTGCCTACATATATTCCTTTCTGAAACTTCTGCAGGCCAGGGGGATAGCGTGGAGTCTGACATTGTTCAGAAACTTGTTTAGCTGGATGGCAGTGCCAGGGTATGGGGGGTGTTTGGCCTTGCGGTCGAGGTCGAGGAAGGCGATGTTTTCGGGGGCTAGCAGCTCTCATTCTGACTGGAGGGATTTTTATTTTTTTGTAGGCGGGGATTTGGGGATCCCCTTGACGCCTGGGGTCTGTCCTACCGAGTTCATCGGCGACGCCCAATGGATGGCAGGGACGTCCATTCAGAGGAGCCTGGAAGCTTTGAAAGGGCAGAGCTGGCCCCTGAAGGACTTCCTTAGGTTAGTGAAAAACGATGTGTTCCTGTACGCCAGGTCACAGGGATACAGTATCTTCAAGGAGGTTGCTCCCCCTCCTGGAACAATCCTGATGAGGAGGGCTAGAAAGGGACAGCCCCCGGCCACTCAACTAAGCAAGCAGTTTGTTGAGGGGGGAGTGGAAGAAGAAGTGGAAGTCCCAGAGTCTGTTTGCGGCGGGATACCTATTGACGTGGTGTCCTCGCCAGATGACTCTGGGGATGACAGAAAGACTCTGGCCGAGGTGATGGAAGGAGCAGGCAAAGGGAAAGAGCCTGCATCACTGGCCAGACCTAAGGTAATCCCTAAAGTGGCCGCGGGGATTACCATAGGAGGAAAGGGAGGCAACGAAGAGGCCAAAAGTGGTCTAGGAAAGGAGATGGTGGAGGTACCTTGCTCAGAAAGGGAGGCGGCGGTTACCTCCAGCCAGGCTTTGGTCCCTAGTGAGACCCCTAAAAAGAAGAGGGGCCTTTCTGAAAGGAACAGCCTGGAGCCCCCTCTGAAAAAGGGGAAAGATGCCAAGGAGGGGGAACCCGATGAAGGGCGCGAGTGGGAGAAGAGTGTGGAGCCCCCGTTCTGCCTCAACTTCACCGGAAAATTCGCAGGCGAGGGGTCGAAGTTTGTCGTGAGTGCGATAGAGACGGAAAGGAGAATGACCCTCACCTCCGAGCAATCCTCGAATCTATTCAACCCCGTTCGAGGAGATCTGGGCTTGATTCTGGCGGGAGGATTGGCGACCAGGGCGCTGGAGGAGAGAGTAGAGGGGACCTCTACAGTAAATCTCTTCGCCCAGATGTCTAACAGGGTGGCCACGGTAAGGCTTACTTTCTTTCTAACCTTCTTCTGGCTCGATTCTTTATAGATGCTGACCTTGCTCCCATTGTAGGTACTCGCCCGTTTGCCCTTGGTTTTGAATAGGGCTCTGAGGGTGGAGGAGCAGATGCTGGATCAGACCGGCCAGCTGCATCGTCAGAATGAAGAAATCGAAGCCCTGAAGGTCCAACTGGCGATGGAGTCTTCTCGGCATAGCGCCCTTCAGGAGGAATTCGCGGTTTACAAGTCCGTGATGAGTGCGCTGAAGGCCGATAATAAGGCTTTGCGGGAGAAGCTGGGCAAGGCTGATGGAGACAGGGAGGCTGCAGTCGCGAGTAGTTCTGTTGCAGCGGTGGAAGCCTACAAAACGAGCTTACCTTGCAGGAAGGAACGGTTAGATGGGATCAGGCGGGCCTGGGAAGGATTGGCCTCCACTTTGATCCAAGAAGGCAAGGTTACTGCTGCCGATCTTGGAGAAGTGGATCATTTTCCTTGTATGGCCGTAGATCCAATTTATAAGGAAGAAGGGTTTGACTTGACCGACGATATCATCCAACAGCTTTTTGACCTCTTGGATGGAGTCAGTGAAGGTTAATCTCTTTCCTTATAAAATGATGTAATCTTTCTTGTAATTTTTGAAAAATGAATAAAAGGGAAGTTCGTTTATCACATACCTGTTTATTCTGCTGTGTATGTATATGTACCTTTTTATAAGATTTGAGATATCCAGACTGATTCTGAGAAAAACTTGTAATAGATTTCCTGAATCTTGTAATAGATGGGCTCAAATTTGGAACATCTTGTAAAGAAAGAAAAGCTTCCTAATCATGATAATAAGAAGCTTTTGAGCCGCATAGTAGTTGGGTTTAAGTTTGGAACTTCCCAAAATCCATAGAGGAAGAGGAATATTGTGATAGTCAGGGTGGATCCCGCCTGAAAGGTATCTTCGATCCGATGCCACAAGGGCTTGAGAGCCTAAAACATCGTGCACGATGTTTGTACTTGTGGCAAGGGCTAACCTCGGGGATCCCCTTTAGTAGAGTTATAGATATTCCTTTGTGAACCTGCACAGGAAAAAAGTATTGATAGTAGTGGAGATCCTGCCTAAAGGGAGTTTATCTGACCCATTGCCAAAAGGACTTGTTCGTCTGAAACGTCGTGTACGACGTTTGTACTTAAGACAAGGGCTAACCCTCTTGGAATGACAGTTATCCTAGTGGGAAGCGAAGGCACCCTGCTTAGGGGGGACCTGTATCTTGATTCGATAACAGGGACAGCCCTAAGGTTACGAGCAGGCCTTCAGACCTTCCGCTGGCCGGGTGGGCTTATGAAAGGGTCCCAGATGTTTGTAGGAAACCCCGCCTGCCAGGCACTGCTAGGCTTGATGATCACCGTATTAATGAAGGTTAGTGAGTATCATCGTGTACGAGGTCCGGAACCTCGGGCACGATGATTTGAGATTTGAGTTCTGAGATCATACCTGAGTGCCGTTATAGTCGAAGTATATATATATGTATCTCCGTATATAAGGACCACTTGCCATGAGTATGTTGGAAATATGAAATCTTTCAAAATATAAAGAAATCCAGATCAAGAGTAAAGCCAGGATTTGACGTTTGAATCCTCTATAAACGAATCCTTCAATTGAATCTGTACAAATGAATAGAGTACCTTGATGAACCGTAGTGGGGGATTATGCGTAAAACCTCTTTAGGTCGTCCCCACTCCAACTTCTTGGGATCTAAGTACCTTCAGCAGTCATGAGGTTGTAAGCGTTAGGTCCCGCGACCTCGCGCACGACGTAAGGGCCTTCCCAGTTAGGCTCAAGCTTAGGAACCCCCAAATTACTGCCGGCGAGAAGTCGCCGCTTGAGGACTAAGTCACCCTTGTTGAAAATTCTGGGGTTAACCTTCCGGTTATAATGTCGCTCTACCCGTCGTTTGTGTTCCAGACGTTTTATTGCGACCAGTTCCCTTTTTTGTTCTAGGAGGTCTAGATCGACCCTTCGTGAATCGTTGTTTTCATCCATCCAAGTTTGCAAAGCCTCGGGTTCGAAGCTGGCAGCAACTTCTACTCTAGGAGAGAGATGCTCCAGCTCGATTGGTATGACAACATCCATTCCAAATGAGAGGGAGAAGGGGGACTCTTGGGTAACCTCGGAAGGAGCTGTGTTGTAAGCCCAAAGAGCTCCTGGTAACTCTTCCGGCCAGCGGGTTTTCGCGCCATCTAGGCGTTTCTTCAAGATGTTCAAGATATTTTTGTTGGCAGCCTCCGCCTGTCCGTTGGTATGTGGATGCCAAACAGAGGCGTACTTGAGGTTGATCTGGTGCTCCCCGCAGAAATCATGGATCCTTTGATTGGCGAATGGAGTGCTGTTATTTGTGATAATTACCATTGGTATGCCATATCTGCAGACGATGTTGGCCCAGAGGAAGTTTTCGACGCTTTGAGCGGTGGGTTGAGTAAGTGGCTTGGCCTCAATCCACTTTGTGAAGTAGTCGACTGCAACTAGTATCCACTTATAGCCTTTCATGGCCGTAGGCATTGGCCCCAAGAAATCCAGCCCCCAAATGGCAAAGGGCCAAGACGAGTTGATGGGTTTGAGATATCCTGCGGGCTGCCTCTGCATGTCAGCGTAATACTGGCACTGTGGGCACTTCTCCACGAATACCTGAGCGTCTTTGTGGATGTTGGGCCAGAAGAAACCCTGGCGCAGGATTCGCATGACCAGGCTTCTACCTCGAGCATGTGTTCCACATTCCCCTTGGTGTGCTGCTTCCATGACCTTCAAAGCCTCCTCTGGCCTTAAACATTTGGTGAGAGGTCTAGCATATGATCTCCTATAGAGTTCTCCGTTGATAAGGGTATACTTGGCGCAAGCAAGTTTTAGTTTCTGCGTCTCTCGTCTGTCATCAGGCTGAGTCCCACTCTTCAAGTAATCCAGGATCTCGTCCATCCTGCAGGGTGGTTGTTTCTCAGAAGAAACTTCGGTGCATTCGAAACTAGGTCTTTCGAACACCTGAGTCCGGTGGAGGTCGGGGAGCCCTTCTTTTGCGAGCCGGTCTGCTACCTGGTTCTCTTCTCGGGATATGTGCGTCAAGGAGAAATCTTCAAATAGAGAAATCAGGGACTTGGCCAGTTGCAGATATTTCTTTAAAACCTCATCCTTTGTTTCAAACGTCTGGTTTACCTGATTGACGACCAGTAGGGAATCACTGAACACCTGTATGCGCTTCACGGCCAGGCTGAGCGCGAAGTTCAATCCTGCAATGAGGGCTTCATACTCTGCTTGGTTGTTGGTTGCCTTGAACCGGAGCGTCACAGCCTGATGAAGCACAGCCCCCATTGGGCTGGTTAGGAGGATTCCAGCCCCCTGAGATTGTGATCCTGACGCACCGTCAATATGAAGTGACCAGAGGTTTGCCAAGGTTTTGGTGGGCGGCGGCTCCGACGTGGAAAACTCAGCGACGAAGTCGGCCAGGGCCTGAGCCTTGATAGCTGTTCGCGGAACAAATCTGATGTCATATTCTCCCAATTCGATAGACCACTTGAGTAATCTCCCTGAAACCTCGGGAGTATGTAATATCTTTAGGAGCGGTTGATTCGTGACGACCTGAATAGTATGGGATTGAAAGTAAGGTCGCAGCTTCCTGGCTGTCATCAGAATGGCCAGCGCGAGCTTCTCCAGAGTGGGATACCGACTTTCGGTGTCTAGGAGTATGTGACTGGTATAAAAGATAGGATGTTGAACCCCCTTCAGTGTGTTGGCCAGGAGGTGACACCTAGTGGCTTCGTCCGGCCGGCGGTATCGGACGACGGCCTCAAACCCCTGCACATGCTCACGGGGGTCTGTTGCGCCTCTGTAAACCTCCAACCTGGGTGGCCGGAAGTCTTCTGGGATGGGGGCCAAACGGATGGTATCGGAAAAAGGGGCATTTCCGTCCATCGGCCCAAAGAAGGGATCAGGTCCGTGATGAGGAGCCTGAGTGCCAGGAAAAAGGGGGTCTCTTCCGGCTAGAAATGGAGGGAAAGCAGGTGGGAGAAAGCCGGGTTGTGGTAGTGGACAAGGTGGAAGGGGGTTTTGATGAACCTCCTGGAAACGGAAAGGGCGTATGGGTGGTCTGGAGGAACCAGAAGATTGGATGGAGAGTGGTGCGGCCTGGGGCGCCGGTGCAAGGACTTCGGCCACCGCGGGAATCGGAAGGAGCGGAGCCGGGGTCGCT
>JAEMOT010002500.1:199094-255619 GCA_019297695.1 Apostasia ramifera | reverse complement strand
GTTAGGTGAAGTTGATTGTGACAGGCGTTACCCTGTACCATCGTGCCCGAGGTTACGAGGGTTAATCCTGGATCGTCGTGGACGATGATTGGCTGAACCCTCGTGCCCGATGTTTGACCTGGGTCAAGAGTCCTGCAAAATCTGAAGCTGAGTCAGCAAATCAATCAATCAAGTACAGGCCTGTCAAGCGCCACGTGTTCGGCCAGGATGCAGCGCAGGAACCACGTGTTAACAATATATATTGAATACCCTCTTCCTTTGAAAGTACTTTTTAATTTTTATTCTTAATACATTTTATTTAAGTCAAATCTAGTTTTTGTATCTTTTACCTTAGCAATCTTGTATACGTGTCTTTCTCCTTTAGTATCCAACATTTTATGTCAGTTTTCAAAATCAGTATTCTTTTCATTACAGATTGTTGTTTTACACTCCTGTCGGATCATAATATATTTATTTCAATTCTTTTTATTCTTGCATTGGAATCAGTTCTTATAATAAATCTTTTTCTTTTTATTCTTGCATTGAAATCAGTTCTTATAATAAATATTTTTCTTTTTAATCTATTCTTATACATTTTGTTTCCACTTTCATGCATCTTTATTATTTAGAGTCTTTTCTTTAGATCCTTCCAGCACATATTTTGCCACCTTTCGAATACAATTTGTAGTTATCATTTGCATAAGATATGTTTCCTCCTCAATATCCCATTGCCTAAATTCTAAAACCTCTTTCTTAAAAATAATTCTATTCTGATGCTTTAGATTCCACCACCGAGTTTGAAGACAATGTTTCAGCTTGTTGTGCTTTCTCCAATTCATCCTAAAATGTAGGACCATTAGTCAATATTAAGTAGTCAAATCCACTCGGAGTAACTTTACAATCTTTATAATCCAAGCAATTTTATTTTTTTACAAAAAAATAATTAATTTGTATTTTTAAAGGCTCATTCTTTTAAGTGATTAGATGTTCATCTTCTTTATTGAATTAGATATTAGTAATCATGAAGTCATAAGTTAAGGAAAACTTCAAAATTGTTTTACCTTTCTCATTTGTATCTCCAAAACTATACTTACTGTAGATGTTATTAAATTCCTCTGCAGTCATTCTAATATACTATTTTGATCTTCTCCGATTAATTTTCTTTTCTCTTGAGGTATCTCTTATATCAATTTTTTCAAATTATTCTAGAAATTTTCTTTTATACTCACACCTGGACCTAATTAAAAAGCATGCACGCTTACAATGTTAATAATCATCCCATCGATTATAATTTTTAAAGCAGTAATTCAAGTTTGGGAAGAATGGCCTTGTAAAGTAAGTCAACTTAGGGACGATAATGGGTGGGATTGGCCTAATAAACTACTACTATTATTTAAAAGGCATGCACACTTATAATGTTAATAGTGACAGGAAGGATTGAATTTTAAGCATATAATGTGTCTTCAAACTTAAAACTCTACGGTTAAATCTTAAAATTTCATGTGACTATGTGATTTTTTTTGAATTAATTTGAAAATATGGATAATATAAAAGATTAAAAAAAACATATGTTATAACTTCTAGTAAATTTGTCAAATTTGCTAATATTATATTTTTGCATTAATTTGAAAAACCCAATTGAAAGTAATTATTTACCATATTTGATTAAAAATTGAATTATTTTCTACTCTTTATTCAAATTTTAATACAACATCTGATTTTTTTTCATCCCTTCATTGCTGGCATAATCATCATAATCTCATTTAATCTGTGTTTCCCTTTTATTTAAACTTTTTTTATTAACTGATTTTCATATTTCAACATAATATTTTAGTTGGAATAAAATCTTATTATTTTTAATTTACTATGGTGTAATAGATAGTTTTAAATAAAAACTTTCAAATGGTTTACGAGGGGTGAGAATTTAGTTCAAAGATTAATAATTACTCGATATGCTTTGAGCTGAGCTTAAGTTGAATTTATTGAGTCAAGCAACCAGTGTTTGTAAATCTTAATTTTATCGAGTTTAAGTTTGAGCGATGATGAGGTTATATTGAAGTTATCTTGAACTTCAAATTTTTTGAATAAAAATAATTTAAGTTATTTATATAATATTTTTATGAAAAATTTGAAGAAAGTTAAGCTTAATTTTTTTTAAACAATTATCAATTTATTGAAAATTTGTTTGATTTTTTTTTTCAAATTGTATTAGATTAGTAGTTGTCCAACTATAACTCAAAAATATCAACGAATCGATTTATATAATTTTTAAAATTTTATTATTTTTTGTTCCAAAAAAATTTAGGGACAATTACCTACGTGTCACACAATTTAGTTTTATTTATGTCTTACCCATTCATTCTTAATTAATTATACTATGCACACTCAAAATATTATAAAATCTTACATACACACATTTGAGTTAAAACTTAATTAAAATCTATTTGAAAAAAAAAATATTCTGTTATTAAATCATTAAAATTATATTTTTACTTTTAATGGTATATATATTTTTCTCTTCCTCAATACCACACTAAAGCGCTGATTTGTCCTAAAATCAATTCATGTCGCGGATGTCTTCTTCCTTTGCCGCCACTTAAACATTAAAGTTTTAGGATTTTCACTCAAAATATATTTAAATATCCTTAAAATAATATGATGGACGGCTCAGATTTTTTGTAATTTAATTATAGTTAAGTTATTGAAAAATTATGATTACTCATTATAATAGAAATAAGTTAAAATATGTGTATATAAGATTTTATAATATTTTGAGTGTGTATATCGTAATTAATTAAGAATAGATGGGTAAAGTATAAATAAAATTAAATTGTGTGGTATGTAAGTAATTATGTAAATGTCAAACTTTTGAGCGACAATGCATCCGATTTCCCTACGGAAATTCCACACAGCAAAGTTTATAGGACTTTCCGCATAAATGCGAGTATGCGACCGCAAAATTTGGCAAAATCCCTGATCTATAGTTCAGGGATTTTGCGCTTTTTCCCCGTTTTGGGAGAGGTAATTTGACGTTCCCGCATGAAGACTTTATGCGTACGTTCGATGCAAAAATGAAAAATAATGATTAATTAATGCACCATTTTATTCAAATTCATAACTAACTTTAATTAAGAATTTTTAAAATCCAAATAATTTTTAGAAAATTTATTTACTTGTATATCCCTAGCAAAAACAATATTTGCAAATTGATCCCTCAGGCAAATCATGTAAATTATTTTTACGTTTTTTTCTTGCACTTACTCGTGATAAAAATATATAATTTATACACATTGACATACAAATAAAATTTAAATTTTGTACAATAAATTTAAATATTAATTTAAAAATATAAAAATGATACAAACTAAATACCTCTTTTATAAAAAGGATAATTAACTACATGTCACACAATTTAGTTTTATTTATGCCCTACCCATCCATTCTTAGTTAATTACGCTATGCACACTCAAAACATTATAAAATCTTACATACACACATTTGAATTAAAATTTAATCAAAATTTATTTGAAAAAAAATATTCTGTTAGTAAATCATTAAAATTATAGTCTTACTTTTAATGGTATATATTTTTCTCTTTCTCAATAACACACTAAAGCGTTAATTTATCCTAAAATCAATTCACGTAGCGGATATCTTCTTCCTTTGTCGCCACCTAAACATTAAACTTTTAGAATTTTTACTTAAAATATATTTAAATATCTTTAAAATAATATGATGAACGACTCAGATTTTTTGTAATCTAACTATAGTTAGGTTATTAAAAAATTATGATTACTCATTTAATAAAAATAAATTAAAATATGTATATGTAAAATTTTATAATATTTTGAGTATGCATAGTATAATTAACTAAGAATGGATGGGTAAGACATAAATAAAATTAAAATTATGTGGCATATAATTAATTATTCTTTTATAAAAAAGATTATTGTATATCAGAAACTTTAATACTAAATAAAAATAGTTTAATTTTCTCATTCTATTTTTTAATTTGAGAATCAATGCCACGTGTGATGATTGAATCTAAATCAATTTTTAACTTTTTCAGAAAATTATTTTTAAACTTTACATTTTTATTTTATTTTTAAAAGATTTACATAAAGCATAATTTAATTACAAAATATTCTATATTTTTTATTAAAAAATAAAATATTACATATATTACAATATAATTTATAAAATTATATATTTCATATATTTTTTTGAAAATAAATTATGAATTAAATTACTAAAATATTTTCATAAATTTTAACCTATTATTTACAATGCACAAGTCTATAATAATTTTTTTTATCTCATTAAATTAAGTTTAGAACGAATTCTATATATAGCAAATATACGAAGCAAATAGCATTTAAAGTATAGATTAAAGTTTAATGTTTAGAATTTATAATTTAATTTTTAGTGTTAAAGTAATTTATGATATATAATTTAATATTTTGAATTATAAATTATAATTTTAAGACTTAAAAATTAAAATATAGTGCGATTTTATCTAAAATTATTGTAAAAACTATAATCTTATAAGATTTTAATATAATATATGTAATATTTTATCTTTAATAAAATATTCTTCATGTAAATATCCTTTATATTTGTTGCAGATTTTATTTTATTTTAAAAAAATTAGTTCTATATTTATTTCAAATTTATTTGAGATTTTATTATTAGCAATTAATATTTTATTTTTAAATTTTATAAGATCTCTCTATGTAAAGAGATCTCCCAGCATTAAATTAATTGATTAATAAAATGAGTCTAAAGCTTTCTGAGTGCTAAAATTTGAAATAAGGGATCGATATTTCAGTGAAAAAAAGAGTAGAATTAGCCTTCAGTAAGAATTCCCAAATAACCTAATTATTATCTCTATAAGAACAAAAAAAAAAAAAAATCTCTTCCCCTCCACCATCCCATTTCATTGTGTTTCAGCATCTACTTCGAGTCACAAAACTTCTAAGCCTTAACCAATGTTGTCAAAATCGGACTGGACCGGCCGATTGTGAACCGGTCTCTAGTCTGGTCCGATTCTATGTTAAAACTAAAGAAGAATTGAATCTGTTTAGACTAGATTGAACCGGTATAAATCGGATTGAACTGATCAAACCAGATGAACTGATTGAACCGGTTAAATGTCAGTTCAATTGAAAAAATTATATTTTATTTTTTTTGTTAATGTTTGTAAGCAAGTCAATAAATTTTTATATGAATTTTTTTTAAGAATAATTAGTTTTTTAATTTAAATATAAATCTATATTAATTAATTTTATGTTAAATATATATAATATATAGTATTTAATTTTTATTTATTATATTAGAAATTATATATATGTTCATCAAATTTTATTAGTAATGCTGAATATATATTAATTAATTTTTATTGATCATATATGAATATTAATTATTTAATTATATTTATATAATAAATATTTTATTCTATATTTTTAATATTAAGTGTGAATAATTATATTATTTTATTATATTAATATCAGTAATTGGACCGATCGGTCAGACCATGAACCAATTGTTATTTCGGTTCAATTACTGGTTCAATTTTTACAACATTGGCCTCGACCCGACCCCACCTTGCCACCTCTGTGTGCTCCATCACTTCATAGGTAGGGCCGTTACCGATCCGATTTCGAGCCGAGCCAATACTGGATCGAAATCGAATGGATCATATTTCGATCGACTTGAAATCGACTCGAAGCCGATTGGGTTCGACTTCGAGCCGGCTCGAGTCGATTCCAATCAACTTCGAGTCGATTTCAATAGCCAATCTCAAGCCGAGTAAGCTCGACTCGATCTGGCTCGAGATCGGGTCGATTTATAATATATATATATATATATATATTATAATATAAAATGTATTTTAATTCGAGCCGATTTCGAGCTGGATTGAGCCGAGCCTACCCGGCTCAAAATCGTCTCAAAATCATTACGGAGCCGAATTTTTAGTCGATTTACTTAGATCGACTCGATTTCAATTCAATTTAAAATCGATCTCGAGCCGGAATCGGTGAACTCTGCTCCGTCTGCGCGAGCCCCACAGCCACGGCCACAAGGACAGCTCGCATGCGTCGACGCGATTGCCTCTCCGCTGCACCTCATCGAACCTGCCCTTCGACCCTTGACGCCGCCTATCTATAAGGACTCACGAGTGCGCAAGTCCGAGCAGAAAACTGCCATTCGCGAGCCCATTTTTTCTTCGATCTCACCATTTCCCGAGCTGTTCGCATCACGGCTTGTGCCGCCTGGCTACCTGCATCGTCTACTCGCCTGTTTTGATTCCAGCTGAGCCCAATCCTTCTTGGGCTGCAACCAAGCTCAACCGAGCTTGGGTCAGGTCTGATAGAAAGTGAGCTTGAATCAAGTGCCCAAGTTTCCATCTTGCCCAGAGCTCAAGTATAATTCTTACAAAATCTAATTAACTACTGATTATTTGATTTTAATAGAAATATTTATTCTAATTATTTATTTTAATTTAAGTGTAAGATATTTATTCTAATTTTTTAAGCATAAATTTAATTTTTTGAAATTAAAATGACCGCTCAAATTTAATTAATAAATTATTATTTATCATCGATTCAGTTTAATTTAAATTTTAAAATAATTTAATTACAGGATTTATAAATCTTATTTATTATATAATTTATTTGAAAAATATTCTTGTACTTAATTAAAATAGTTTATCAATTAAATTTACTGATTATAAATATAAAATATCATTCGCATTTCCCATCCTACATCAAATATCCTGGGACCCCTCTCGGCCCCTTTCAACCTCGAGATCGCCTTTTGCGCCTTTAGCTAGCTCATTCTGGGTCAATGACAACACCTATCGTCCGCTTCAACAGCAGCAAGGTGATACTACCTTTGGCTAGAGCCCACTTCTCGGGCGAGGGGAAGCCGAGGAACCGATAACTGAACTCCCTGTCCAACTCCCTCACAGCTTGACCACTGTCTTCTTGAGGTCGAAAGCACCGAAAACGAACATCCTCTCAACATCAATGTCTTTAAAATGGGGAAAAAGACTCACCGAGGACATGGGAGGGCTGCCAGCTAATCAATGCTTCTCGTCGCGATTTTCTAACCAAAAACCATATGCAAGCATTCAATGTGCTACAGATAACGCCTCGAGAAAGGCAAACTGTTATGCCGCTAGATTTTGATGTCCTCCTATCCGTACATGTGGAAATGATTAGAGTCAAGATGGTCGTCCAAAAAGAACTCAAATGCAAAATCTTTTCAGTTTGAGGAACTTGGATGAAGAGGCCAAAGAACACTACTAGCCCAAAATTCACAAGCAAGTCGAATGACCTTTGTTGGCCCAGAGACTTTCCAAGAGGGGGATTAATTGGGATTTAAAAATTTAATTGATTATTTTTTATTCAGAATTGAGAGGTATAAGAAGTAATATACTTAAGTTTTTCAAATTGAGCAAGTACACTGAATTTTGAGATCATCTAAATAAAGAAAAAGCTATGCAGAAAATTCTACCCGAACAATTCAGTTGATTTTGAGAATTAACCAATGTTCGCAGAGTAGTCCAAAAATTATCAAACTAAAGTTTGCTAATCATATCGTTGTTTTAAGTGAAAATATTATAATTTTCTTGTAATTTTAAAATATTTAAATTTAAATATATTATATCAATTTGATTCAAGAGAAGTTGGGAGCAAAAAGTAAAAAGAACACAACGAATTTATAGTGGTTCGGCTTTCCGCCTATTCCACTCCCCACACTCCTCAAATGGCAATTTTCACCAAATCTTCCCGACTTTTTACGGAAACCAAAGCCAAATAAAGTCGATGCAATTCTATGACTTTTTATAGGAACCAAAGCCGAATAAACCCGACACAACCCTATGACTTTTTACAAGAACCAAAGCCAAGAAAACTTATACACCACGGCTTTTTGCAGGAACCAAAGTCGAGCAAACCTACAAACCACACTTGGGAGAAAATAGAGAAAAGTGCAAGATTTTGCTAGACTTGCTAGCGCAATTACAACTTAGGCATAGAAAGAAAATTACACTGAAGAGCTCTATACATGCAGCAATTTGCCAAGAGTAAAACTCATAGAAGTCCAAGATTAAATTCTATAATCTTACAAAAAAGAAAGAGAGAAATTATAACAATTAATTAAAAAAAATAAAAATATTCAAGAAAAAGCAAGCTTTAAGAGATGAAACTGTTAACTACACAATCTTGCTTCTATTGTGCAACAAAAATAAAACCAGTAAAGGTTCAGATTCTGGAAAACTTCAGGCTACTGTAAAACCGAAAAGCCAAGAGGAAATATGAACAATGAGGATTACTAGTCTTAGTTTCAGAACAATGAAAAGCACAACATTTTTTTTTTTGTTTCTCCTTGATGAGGTTTAATTGTAAGTAAAAGCTTGAAGGAGAGCTTGAAAAATTTTTTAGCAGGAAGAAGTTATTTGAATAGTAAGAAATGTATGTTTTTATTCTCCTACAGCTTGAAACATAAAGCATTTGCCCTTGATTTAAATTAGTCAATGTGAGACAACTATTTTGACATATTACACAATTGGACCAATGTGAAAGTAGCAAGCAGAGGGCATTTTGGATATTTCTAGGTGATGATATGTCCATTGGATCGTTGGAGGCAGAATGAATTCAGTAGAGTTTGTATTTTAGATTCTAAAGCATTCCTCTAAAGCTCTAGTTAAACATAAATTATTAGAATTTGTGAGAAGCAAAAAAAATTTAAATACAGTTTCACAAATTAACTAAACGTTCATAAAATCAATAATAATAATAAGTAATATTTTTCAGGGACCATAGAACTCAACTGACGACATATGAAATATAAAACGTAATATTAACATAAAGGATAAATTGAAAGATGATCAAAATAGAAATTTCAAGGTGAACAAATCTCATATTTAGCAGATTACTGTGTAGGCTGTAAAGATATGAAGATATGAAGATGAGCAGCTTAAAAATGAAGTGCTAATCATATAATGCCAAAATTGTTTAGTTCAATTGAACATTTAATTGTGTTGATATTAAAAACAAAGCTTGAATCAATTCTATTGGGAAGATGGGACTCCATCAGAGAGAGAGAGGGAGACAGAGAAATTTACTTTGCTTTTTTCAACCCTACATACATGCTTTCTGCAATTCATCCGGAAGATGAAATAGCATCACAGAGAGAGAAAGAGGATAGAGAGAATGGGGATGTTCAGAACTATATAGAAAGGGAAAGAGGAACCGACGGCCGAAATGAGAATGGGGATGTTCAGTCCAGTCGCGGTGAGAGAATGAAGAGAGAGAGAGAGAGAGGGAATAGGGATGATCTGTCTCCGCCTTGCATTCCTCTGTTCATGCGGAGGAACCGGCGGCGGAGAGGGAATGGAAAATGAAGGCTTAAGGAAAGGCAAAAGAAAGGAAGTACCTTCATTTTGCTACTGTTAACACGTGGTTCCTGCGCCGCATCCCGGCCGTACACGTGGCGCCTTGCTGGACTCCAGCTCTTTTATTTATTTGCTGACTCACCTCTGTTCTCACATGTTTCTGACCAGGTCAAACCGCGGACATGAAGGTGCAACCAACCCTTGTCCACGACGAGCCAGGGCCATCCCTGCAACATCGTCCCAATGTTACAGAACGGTGTCTGTCGCAATCAAGCTTGATCCGACCGCGTCGTTCCCCGTACAAAGACGCTTTTGTCCGACCCACAAATCAAGGATCCGCATGCTCCAGTCGCCACGGATCCCCAGAAGAAGTACCAATATTAAAAGACAGCACCCTCCTTTCGCGGCTTCTGGCCCCTCCGGCGGCCGACAAGTGGCGCGAACCCAGAGCTTGTCCACCTCCTTTCCTCCGGAAAACCCGAATAAAGTTATACACTTCTATCGCCTACAAATACCCAGGAACAGTCTCCAGGCAGGGGGATATAAAGGGAGGAAAGAACGAACAGAAGAAACCGGAGGCGAGGAGCTATTCGGATCCTCTCATCCACACTGTATCAGAGCCTCAACTGAAGAGCTCTTTTCGCTTTCTCTCTTGACTGAATATTGTATTAAGCCTCTACGGCCACCCTCTGATTCTAGTGAAATTCCCTCGCTGATAGCTCGGTAGACGTAAGGGGCCTTCTCCCTGAACCACCTTAAATCTCTGTGTGCTTTCCTGGGTGCCCCAATCTCTCTCTCTTAAGCTTCTATTGACGAGCTTACCCCTTTGCGCGCCGCCGTTTCCTGGAACTCTCTTTCTTTTTTGGTGTTCCTTGGGATCCTTTACATCCTACATCAATAGCTACCTGTGCCTCTCCTGTCCATTCATAGGAGCCGGCTGTGTCGGTAGAACAGTGAGCGGAACCGGCGCGGAGACGGACGAGCAAGCGAGTAGTGTTCGCGTGGAGGTGGAGCGACGCGAGGAAGGCTAGCGGGTCTTTATGTGGAAGCGCTGGAATGGTGGCGATTGCGATTGCGATTGCGAGATGTTGCAACGGAGGATTGCAAGGTTAGGGCATGAGGTGGAAGAAGAAAAGGGCAAGAGGCAGGAGAAACAACAAATATTTTAAAATATTTTTTATACACTAAATTTTTTAAATAAGAATAATTTTATTTTATATC
Source organism: Apostasia ramifera (assembly GCA_019297695.1). Lineage (NCBI taxonomy): Eukaryota > Viridiplantae > Streptophyta > Magnoliopsida > Asparagales > Orchidaceae > Apostasia > Apostasia ramifera. Next base: position 245,019 of record JAEMOT010002500.1, on the reverse strand, counting down.
TTGCATTAACTCACATATTAATATAAAATATAAAATATTAATCTTATTAACCTTATTTATATCATGAATGTATTTTTATATAATTTTTAATTTTTTTGAGAAATTATGTATATAATATTATATTTAATAAATATTTTATATTTTATATTTAATTCTCAAAATTTGCCAAAATTTTTAATATAAATATTATTTATTAAATCCTAATTATTTCTAGTAAGTATTTTAAATTAAAATATAATAATCTTGTTAATGTCTATTACTATGGCCCATTTGTCTAGGAGTTTAAAATTAACTTGATTTAATTTTAACCAGGCATATCACATCACACATAAAATTTAATATTAAAAATTAAATTTATTTCACATCCTACATATATTACTAAAATAATAACTAACTTATATCACATCCCTCACATATTCCAATATAATATCTAACTTTATATCACATCCCTCACGTATTTCAATATAATAACTAACTTTATTTCACATCATTCACAACTTTTAATAAAAAAATATCTCTATCAAAATTTAATTTTAACCTTCTTAAATTTAACCTTACAAACAAACGGACCTATATTATATATTATGAATTGGTACATATAACTTCTGCCTTGTCCTCTTAAGATCTCCTTTCCTACTTATGAGATATTACGAGATCAAACTCCTAGTTTATAAGTGTTGATTAGAAGTTTTGTCCCAATAACGGTAGATTCTTTATGGTCCTTTGGAGATTATTAACACGCCTTAATTGATACAATACAATAAAAATATTCGCAAATGTTGAAAGAAACTCAAGTTTCTTTGTTAGCTGCGGCATGCCCTTCTATTCTAAGATATTTAATTCTTGGAATAATTACCTACATGCCACACAATTTAGTTTTATTTATGTCTTACCCATCCATTTTTAGTTAATTACGTTATGCACACTTAAAACATTACAAAATCTTACGTACACACATTTGAGTTAAAACTTAATCAAAATCTATTTGAAACAAAAATATTCTGTTAGTAAATCATTAAAATTATTTTCTCTTAATGGTACATATTTTTCTCTTCCTCAATACCACACTAAAGCGCTGATTTGTCCTAAAATCAATTCACATCGCGGATGTCTCATTCCTTTACCGCCACCTAAACATTAAGGTTTTAGGATTTTTACTCAAAATATATTTAAATATCCTTAAAATAATATGATGAACGGCTCAGATTTTTTGTAATCTAACTATAGTTAGGTTATTAAAAAATTATGATTACTCATCATAATAAAAATAAGTTAAAATGTGTGTATGTAAGATTTTATAATATTGTGAGTGTGCATAACGTAATTAACTAAGAATGGATGAGTAAGAAATAAATAAAACTAAATTGTGTAGCATGTAGGTAATTATCCCTTAATTCTTTCATATATTAGAAAATCTAAGCTTGGTCATCACAGGAGAGCACTTTTTATTGAAAAGTAGTATACTCATAGTATTACATTAAATCAAAAATACAAAAAACACAAATATCAATCACCCTTTTTTTTAGAATATTTCAAAAATCATGAGAGAGAGAGAGATATAACTCTTTGCTAACAAAAGTTGCCCAATATTGTATAGTACACAAAAAAATCAATTATACTATTAATGTTACACTATATATGAATAATTCTAAAAAAAATTATAAAAAAAAAGTAAGATATTCACGATATATTTGATTACAAGATTCTTGAGTAAATAATTATTCAAGTATTATCATTTGCATCTATCTCCTCGGTGGTAGCTTCTATTCCTTGATCTCTCCTAGTTGGTACCCTCTCAATTTGAGATGTTCTAGTCAGGATCCGAGAACTTTTATGAGTTCTCTTTTATACTTTCATCAGTAGTTTCTAATCAATTTTGCTAATGCAGATGATGCTCAGTATGAAAATTTAAATCCTTATGCTATAGTTTGTGTGTATGACTTATTTGATTTTTAGATCTAATTTGGTTTGAGGTATTTTTTGACCTAATAAAAATTTTAACTGTGAAAATTTTTTTTATTGTATAACTAATACAAATACGAACATCAGAATTAATTTTATTTTATATTTTATATATATTTTATTTTATATTTTAATATTAAAATAATATTTTTTGATATTAAACTCAAATCAAATGAGGCCTTAAACTTAATGATGTGTCCTCTTCAATACAAGATGTAGATTGAACGGCAGAAATTTCTAGAATTTTCTATTGACAAATAAAAAAAAAAGAGGAAAAAAAAATGAACAAACGCTCGTCAGACAAGCTCTGAACGTTTATCTGACGTATAAGTTTCAAAATTATAATACTTCAACAAGCTCGCCGACGACGGCAACCGCGTCCCCGGCGATGACCGACTTAGATCCGATCCGGTCGTATTATATCCACTGAGCCCAGATTCCAACGCCGACGTAGTAGTCGACGCGCCTTCCGACGTCGTATAAGTAAAATTGCACATGTCCAGCGGCGGTGCGTAATACAACGGCACCGGCATCTTCGCCGGAAGCTGTGGGGTCGACGCCTCGAGCATGAGAACCGCAATGGCTTGCCGGATAGTTGGCCGGAGCCCACTGTCCGGATGAGCGCACCACAGCCCCACGATCATCAGCCTCGCCACCTCCTCCTCCTCAAACCCCTCCGATCTCAGCCTCTCGTCGACGGCGTCCATCAACCTCCCGCCACCGTAAAGCTCCCAAACCCACGGCACTAGAGCCACCTTATCCGGTGACTGCTTGCGCTCGACGGGCCGGCGGCCACAGGCGAGCTCGAGCGCCACGATGCCGAAGCTGAAGACGTCGGACTCCTTGCTGGCCTTACCGGAGGTGACGCACTCTGGCGCTAGGTAGCCCATCGTCCCGGCGAGCATCGTCGTCTGCGGGCCGCCCTCGTGGTCAACAAGCCGCGCGAGGCCGAAATCGCCGAGTTTGGCGTTGAAGCTGCCGTCGAGCATGACGTTGCTCGGCTTCACATCTCGGTGGACCACGCACTCCTCCCATTCCTCGTGGAGATAGAGAAGAGCGCTCGCCAGGCCGACGGAAATCTTATATCTGATTACACAAAGATCAAATTTTTACATAAGAAGATGAAGAAATTTGAGATTTTGCATCAAAAAGTATTGATTTTGCTGTCACCTCACAGGCCAGGCTAGTGATCTCTTGCCGTCTCGTCCATAGAGATAAGAATCCAAGCTGCCGTTGGGCATGAATTCGTAGACAAGGAGAAGTTCCTTCCTCTCGTGGCACCATCCGACGAGCTGCACCAGATTCCGGTGCCGGAGGCGGCTGATGATCGTTACCTCCGATATGTACTCCTTCTTCCCCTGCTGCGACCCGCTTGCCACCCGCTTGATCGCCACTTCCATCTTCATCTCCCTCAGAAACCCGCGGTACACGCTGCCGAATCCCCCTTGTCCGAGCTTCAGATCATCGGCGAAGTTCCTCGTCGCGGCCACCAGGTCGGTCAACGGGAACCTTTTCGGCCCTCTCCCCTTTTCAAACTCATCATCAATGGCGTCGTCGTAATCCATCTCTATATCTCCTTCCGACGATTTAGGAGCAGAAGATCTCTTCCTCCATAGAAGAAACCAGATCAATCCCGCTGAAACGAAAAGAAAGCCGACGGCGGCCGACAGTCCCACGGCTAGCCCAATCCTGCTTGTCCTCTGGCTAGGAAGTTCAGTGGAGGAGAATTCCCAGGAGACGATGTTGTGGATCTCCGTCAAGCTCCCGGTGGCGGCGGAGAACCCGATGGCGACTTTCTCCGGCAGGATCTCCCGGAGGTCAACGACGAGTGAAAGGGTCGAATTCCCAGTGAAGATTGGATTGTCTTCATAAGTAAGAAAGACGCTGAGATTCTTCGAGCCGGCGTGGTAGCTAACCCATGCGTTCGCCGTCCGGCCGTCCTTTATGCTGCTGTTCCACATAACAGTCGCCGCCGACGCCAGCGAGTTGACATTGATTCCGACGTGGTCGGCGCTGGGGTCCCAATCGTTCTTAAAAGTATCGAATTCGACGGCGACGATCCGGTTGGCGGAGGCGTTGAGGTTGTTGCGGGATTCGACGAGACCAAGCGAGCCGCCGTAAGAGTTTGGGGGGACGACGGAGGGGAAAGGGGAGAGGAAGAAGGCGAGGCCATCGCCGTACCGGGTGTTCTGGAAGGAGTCGATGACGAAGGAGAAGTGGGTTGTGAAGTCGGCGACCTCGCCGGTGCCGGCGTCCCATAGACGGAACTCATTCCTGTAGAAGGCCCTGCCGACGCTCTGGGAGATGTCGCCGATCTCGTTCCGGGTGAGCTTGATGACTCTGTCGAAGAAGGTGTCGTTCTGGAACTCGATGAAGTTCGGCGTCGACGAGTCGAAGGTTGAGAAGTTGAAGAATAGGGAGGATGCCGGAGTGAAAACGACGAGAAGGAGGGAGATGAGGAGGATCAGGCGATCAGAGGAGGCAAAAGAAGAATAAGATGCCATTGTTGGGATCAAAGCAGAGAACCCATGGTTTCTGTGGAATGATGAAGCGCTGCAGGCGGCGTATAAGCTAATGGAGGAAGAAGCCAAGAAGAACGGCGGCCGGGCATTGGGTAGAAGTGGGTTTTCAAAGCTCTGATTTTTGAATCAATCAAAAGAGAAAGTAGTGGGAGAAAAAAAAAAAAAAAAAAGAGTTACAAGTAAAGGATTTTTTTGTAATTTAAGTAATGAAAGTTGAATGAAAAATTCACTTAAAATTATATGTAAATATTATAAACACTACTAAAATCATTAATAATATATAATATTATTTCATCAAAAAAATTATTAATAATATATAATATTGAATACTAATTTAAAATATATATATATAAATACTGAAATAAATGAGTAGATATATACTATAAAATAAATAAAAAAATGAATATATTCGTGAGAAATTTGAATTAGAAAAACTTTAAATGAGTTGATTTAAATAATTTGGATATATAAATTATAGGCTGATCGAATTATTGGGTTGCTTTACATTGCTCATATAAAAAGAGGAAGATAGAGATCAGAAAAAGATATTACAAGAAAATATAAAAAATAATTTTATACATTTAAAGCTAAATAAAATTTCGTTAATACAATGCAATAAAAATAAATAATTTATACAATGAACTCTACCTAGTCGGATAAAGATTTTATATTTGTTGTTGTTGCAATTAAGATAACGGCGATTTGGGAAATAATTGAGGTAAAAATAATCTTCTTCAGAGAGAAGCCGAAAAACTTGACATGATTTTGTTTAAAGTTAGTCTTATTTTGATGCTATGTCATATAACGTAGATGCCGTGATATCTAAATGTCATTATTTGTGTAATAATTTTATAATTATTTTTTAAAAAAATATCTACACATATTATAAAATTAAATATTTATTTTTTTAAATAATATGTCATAATATTAATATAATATTAAATTAAATGTACTCTTATTAGTAAATTTGATGGATTGCATCATAAATAAGATATTTTAAATTATTACATTAAACATTATATTTATATATGTTAAAAAATAAATTTTTATTTTATATTTTGCACGTACTAAAAAAATAACTAATTAATTTCGTATAATATTTACAAATAAATACAAAAAGTATTATTTATAGTAATATAAAATATTTTTGAGTTAAGTTTGAGCGAGTTTGGCTCAACCTAAATTTGAAATTTTTAAGTTCAACTCGAGTTTAACTCAATTCTAGTACAATTTATTCTATTTTAAGTAAATTTTTGAGATGAATGAAGTTTAATTTTTAATTTTAAATTTAGATTTTGATATTCACTTTACATAATTTATATGTATTATGAATGTATTAATATATAATTTTTTTTAACAAGTAAATTATATAATATATTCATGAAAAAAAATATCTTAATAAATATATATTATTATATAAATATTTAGGGATAATTACCTACATGCCAGACCATTTAGCTTTATTTATGTATTACCCATCTATTCTTGGTTAATTACGCTATGCACACTCAAAATATTATAAAATCTTACATACACACATTTTAACTTATTTTTATTATAATAAATAATTATAATTTTTTAATAACCTAACTATAGTTAGGTTACAAAAAATTTAGGTCATTCATCATATTATTTTAAAAATATTTAAATATATTTTAAGTGAAAACCCTAAAATCTTGATGTTTAGGTAGTGGCAAGGGAAGGAGACATCTGCGACGTGAATTGATTTTAGGACAAATCAGCGCTTTAGTGTGGCATTGAGGAAGAAAAAAATATGTATCATTAAAGGTAAAAATTTAATTTTAATGATTTACTAATGAAATATTTTTTTTCAAATAGATTTTTATGACTGAGTTTTAACTCAAGTATGTGAATATAAGATTTTATAATATTTTGAGTGTATATAGCGTAATTAACTAAGAATAGATGGGTAGCACATAAATAAAGTTAAATAGTGTGGCATGCAGGTAATTATCCCAAATATTTAATGTATTACGATTAATTGAATTTTAATAAGTTTGACAACTTATGTTAATATTTTAGTATTAAGTACATGATGTAGATTTTGGACCCAATATGAAAATTTCATTTTTTTAAAAAAATAAATTAATTAATAAATACAATTTCACTGGGGCATGCGATTGGAACGGGTAAACTTATGTTGAAGTTTTCTACTTTCAAAAAAAAAAAAATTGTTGAAGTTTTCAAGCGTACATTTGACATTTCATTGGGATCTTGGAAAGGGCACACTTACATGTAGATCTCAAAAATCAAAGCACTTTGATATCAGTCCTACCAAGCAAAAATTTTATTTCATTCAAGTCCTTATAGTCTATGTAAATATATGTAGGAGAGTATCTATTTACGGATCAAGGGACACTTTAATTTACGCGAAGTGAGTTTTTCCAGTTTTGAACTAAATTACTCCGATTAAGTGAGTCATTCTATTCGTCAATTCGTATACCTACGGTGAATTGTGATCACATTCCTTAGGGATAGCGTAGTTTATAGATAGAAACTTTTATATTATCTTTCTATGATTTTCTTTTATATTTAGTTATTTTTTGTCGATCTGCTCTTCTCATCTCTAAGTAACAACAATCATATAAGAATGATTCTCCCTGCATAATTACCGTATGTGATTCTTATCCTGCGAACAATCTCTCTGCTCACTAAAACTCTTTTCTTTTTTATTTCTTCATGAATATCTTTGCGCTTGCTTTATAGTTACCACCAGCAATCCCCATCATATAGTAGATATAGCTATAGAAGAATTTCTCCAAATTATACATAAATTATCGTATTTTAACTATTTTTTTTGCTTATTTTTCTATTTCTTTCTTCAGAAAAGCATACGACAAGTTGAATTTTCCTCCGAGTAAAATATACTACTCATCTTCTCGAACTCATTCCTTTGTCAATAGTATCATTTTGTAGTGAAATGCACCATCATAATTTTTTCAAGAATAATATAATGTTTTTCCCACATTAGGGGTTTGTTATATATAGGATTATTTTTTCCTTAATATATTGAGTTATATTTTAGAATCAAACTACTAAAAGTTGGCTTGTATTTTACTTCACATGATAACTTGCATGACAAAGACTATAAAAAATAAAAAAATAAAAAAATAAAAAATAAAACACTTGACAAAGATATCCTCATAAGTTTTTAAGGATACCATAAGGCTGATAATGAGTCAAGTTTAATCAGTTTTTCTTGATTAAAATTTAAAATTTTTAAATTCAAATCAAATTTAATTTGAGTCAACTAAAATTCATTTGGTTTTGATTCGGTTTTTATATTCAACAAGGTTAATTTTTTAACGTTATTTTTTTATTTAAAATATTCATTTTACATATAATATATTATATACAATGTTTTTGTTAAATTTATATGTATATATGTATATATATTATATGTGTAATTATTCGTTAATCATATTAAAATATACTATATGTAATATAGAGTAAATTGCATAGAGGCCCCTGAGATTAGAATGACACTACAAATAGGTCTCATATTTTGAAAAGCCTATATTTGGGTCTCCGAGTTTGTGTTTGCGCTGCCGTTTGATCACACGTCTGAAATTTGCTGGCTTTTTACTATTTTACCCTTAGATTTTTTACTCATTCTCCATATTATTTTAAAGTATTTTCAGAGAGTTATAAGGGCATTTTGGTCCATATAAATGTGACTAACAGCTAAATTTAATCGTTACTGTTTAATTGGACCATCCAAAAAGTTAATATTTAAACTAAAGGACCAAATGACAGCGCAAATATAAACTCGGGGACTCAAATCTAAACTTTTCAAAACGTGGGATCTATTTGCAATATCATTCTAACCTCAGGAGCCCCTGTACAATTTATCCTATAATATATTCACGTACAACTCAAATCGCATCCTCCTTTTGTTTGAAGTAGAAGGTACATCTCTTCATCTCCTTTTTGGCCTTACACATTTGAGCTCTTTACTTATCATGCCCCCTTTGGCAAAGACCCTTTGAATTATAGGCCGACTCTACTGACATGCTTCCATACATGATCCATTGATCACTAAGTAGGTCTTCCCAGCTTTGGTGAACCTTTAACGTAGTAGATGTCACAATCATATAAGTGCGAGTCAAGTCGTACACCAACATCATGAAAAAGAAGTCCAAGCCGATTGCCTGACATACCAAGACCCATAAAGTTAACTCCTATCGGGTTTTAGAAAGCCGGTGGAGAGTGCAACATGTACTACGCCACATGCTCGAGCAATTCTTCTTCCAACTACACACGCGTGCATGAATGTGTGAAGGAGAGATTCCCCACCATCAATGGTCGTTTCTAGCTTGACCATCCAAATACCACCATCTCATAAGGACATGAAGTTAGAACCAAGAGTTAACTAGGCCTGTAAATAGGTCGGATCTTGATCTAATCCGATCCGATCTGTAATCCGAACTTATTATCTTATGAAATGCAATAAATTTTTGACCTGCACGATTATTCCGAAAAACCGACCCGCTCCGTTTAAGTATTGTCAGGTCGGATCCAGGTCGATGCTGATCCGACCCTAAAAAAATCCGATCCGAAATTTATAAGTATGAAATTATTTTACGTATTTATATATTTATTATTTAATAACATATGTTAATTATTGTTTTATTTTATGAAGATTTTAAAATATGACTGAGGCCTATACTTATTAAAGAGACTATTGCAAATTATTTTAAGTGCAGTAAACAGAAAGTGCTTGCATTGTGGGGTGGGTTTAGTAGCTACAAATATTTTTTACCGTTGAGATGAAATATTTAGTGCTAGCTTTAAAAGAATTGCGCTTTATCTTTTATGTAATATTTTCATTTACACTGTTGGTTCTATGTTTTATAATATTATAATATAATGCTGATGTCAGTGATATAATCTTTAGATGTTTATATATTATCTCTATATTTTCTACTACAATAAATTTATATTATAAATTTTAGTGATCAAAATTTTATTTAAAAATATAAGAATATATATACAACTAATAGTTGTAGTCATTGAAAACATAGAGTTAAATTATTTAAAAAAAATTCTGGATTGACCTGGAATCCGATCCGAACCGTGGCAGGTCATGGAATAGATCTGGGTTGACCTCGATCCGATCTGATTTTTAATCCGATCCGGATATATTGAAATCAGATCCGGGTAGAGGTCAATCCGATCCGTTGACAGGCCTAGAGTTAACTACATACAAATCACGCACGATAGTATGGAAATATAATGATATCACAAAATTCGCTTAAATAGTTGGTCCAACTCATTCTTTCTTCCTCCTCCATATCTATGTAATATTTTCAACTTCTTCATATTTTTCAACTTCTTCATATTTTTCAACTTTCATTCGATGAAAATTTACGCGAACCGACATGAGTTATAAGTCTTGCGAGTTGACCTTTAGCCAAGCATGGTTACCTTGAATTTAGGATTGGCTTTTTCAACAAAATAATAAAAGGTTTTTCTTTAGTATGAAAAATAGGATAATTGCACCAAGGTCCTCGAAGTTTAGTCAATCGAGCATACACATTAAATTTTTTCACAACAAACCTTCTCTTATCAATTTTGAAATTATTTACATTTGCCCCTGAGTTATTCAATTCTTCCACATTAACTCTATTAATAACACAAGGAATCTCTTCCCATTTCTCTCCAAATTCAGAGACCTAACGCACTTATGTGCAAGTAATGGAAAAATTAATTAATGGAAGGTCTATGAAGTTAATTTTTTATTATATTAAAAATTTTTTTGTTTAGTCCCTATAATAATAAAACTTCCTACAAATTATAATTATTATAATAAAAAATCTAAACTAATATTTTTCATCAATATTTAAAGAATAATTAGTTTTAAAAATTTTAAATTTTAATTTTATTTGCTCTCCCCCTCACTCAAAAGAGGGCAACATGCAAAGGAAGGGGATATAGACTAGGGAGGCAAAGGCCATGCAAGCAGAGAAAGAAATGAAAGAGAATATAAAAAAATAGGATAAATTACACTCAGATCCCTGAGTTTAAAACTTATTAACACAAAAGTCCAAGTTTTTAAAATTATAACATCGGAGTCCCTGAGTTTTAATAAATTATCAAATGAGTCCTTTTTTTATATTTTTATTATTAAATTTTTTTAAAATTACTATTATACCCTCCGCCTCTCTTAAAACTTAAAAAAAAAGAGGGAGGGGTTTAATAATAATTTTTAAAAAAATTAATAATAAAAAAATAAAAAAAAACCCATTTAATAATTTATTAAAACTCAAGCACTCCGATGTTATAATGTAGACCTATACGTTATTAAGCCTTAAACTCAGGAACCTGAGCGTAATTTACCCAAAAAATATCATATTTTTAAAATTACCATTATGTTCAAATACCAACTAAGTAACGAGCAATACTATGTCTGAAAAAGAAACTAAAACAATGGAGAAATTTGCGGATACAACAAACCAACTACAAGATTAAAGATATTACAACAACAAATCTTTATGGAATCAAATTCACATTCCAAAATTACTTGATTGAATGACTGAAGTCGATTGTCACCATGGTGGAGTTTTGGCAAAGGCACTGCAAGCGTGGAGCAGCAGGAAGTTAACATCCATGGGAGGAACAGAAAGAGGAAATCTGAGGAAGAAATGCAGATTTCAATTGATACAACAAATATCTTGGGAAGAAAAATATGCAGTCCTTGACATTAACTAGATATTACAATACATATTCTTGGTTAATAAACAGAATGCAAATGGTTTTCATCTTTTAATTTTTATCCCTTCTTGCCGAATGTTTGGTGAAACCTTAGTTATGCTCTAGTTCATGCCGAATGTTTGGTGAAAAGATGCAAAATAAGTAACCAAGTATGATCAAGAAAGCAAAAGTAAATACTTTTTCCACTAATAACAGATTGTTACGAAATTTGAAGACAGAGCTAGAAATAAGAAGCAAAAGTAGAAAGAGTATCTACTTTAAGGATGGGATGGAAGATAGGGCTCCTTGTGGGCCATTCGTCGTTGGAAAGAAATCAGGCTAAGGCCCCGTTTGTCTAGGAGTTTAAAATTAATCTGGTTTAATTTTAACCAGGCATATCATATCACACATAAAATTTAATATTAAAAATTAAATTTATTTCACATTCTACACATATTACTAAAATAATAACTAACTTATATCACATCCTTCACATATTCCAACATAATAACTAACTTTATATCACATCCCTCACAAATCCCAATATAATAATTAATTTTATTTCACATCATTCACAACTTTCAATAAAAAAAATCTCTATCCAAATTTAATTTTAACCTTACAAACAAACACACCCTAAGTGATTGAGTTTAACCGGAGCCAATGTGTGAGCCGAAGGCAAGTGAGTCAGCTGAATAGCTAGGAGAAGGGGGTAGGCCTTGTCAAGTCTGGAGAAAGAGAGAGTTCCAAAAAGTCTAAAAATAGTTCTCCATATATATTAAATACAGATATTTATAAAGAGAGAGGAACCGATGGAGCGAGTGGTTTTATTAATAAGTGGTCCCCTAGATATGGGCTCGCTAGGCTAGCCCAAATTAGAAGTCTGCCCCATAATTGAGACTTACTACGATAGGCTCACTAAGCATGGTAGGTTAAAATTGAATTAATTCTCTTGTTTGAATAGAGAGGCAAATTCAAAAAGCCTGTTTGGGTAATTATGCTCCCGAACACGAATTATTCGTCTGACGCCAATTTGTCGGATTAATCGCTCGGAGGGGAAACAGACCCGAAGCTGAAGGAATTGATTGAACTACTTAACCGAATTGCTTGCCCAAATTAGGTAAGCAATTTTTGCTCTCTGGATTTTTGCTCTCTTCATGGAGCTTTATCGCAATGGACCGGCACCTCGCCACCTTATGGTTTCCACGAACTATTGCGACTCCTCTTGGCAATGGAAACTTCAAAAACGCATGGAATACGGACGAGACCAAGCAAAAAGCTGCAATAGTTGGCCGCCCATAGATGGCATTGTACTTGGAGGCATTCATGAAGAAGTTTAGCATCTGAGTGGACGTCTTGACACCTTTGAGTGTGTCTAGGAGAGTTAGCTGGTCGAGCAGGAAATAGGCGTCGAGGTGGTGCTTGTAACTGTTACATTTGATTGGAGTGGAGCATAGTATGCAAATTCCTTTCACTTAAAGGCACCTGCATAGAAGACATTAATGGAGCTCCCCATATCAAAGAGGTTATGGTGGAGGTGCAATTTGCCAACATCAGCAGAAATGACAATCGGGTGATCACAGTTCACGTGACCATGGGCAAGAATCAAGATATTCTGCAGAGAAGGTGATATTATGAATGAGGGGAAAATGATCTAATACCTTTATGGCGGAGACAGGCGTCGAAAAGCAAGAGTTTCTAGAGATATAACTGAATATTATCAGAATCAACCTTTTTTCCTAGATTTTGACGGGATTGGAGTTTGGCCCGAGGAGCTCCTTGTTGGCTTCGCAAACAGAGGCAGAAGTTCAGGGAGTGAATTCTCCCAAAGTTGGCTTGCTTCAAGAAAAGCTCTGATCAGTTCGCATAGCCACCGGCATTTTGCCAGCGTTATTGTACTTGCCATGAAGTTCGCAAAACTGGCTCGAGTCCTGGTTTGACTGAGGCAGCACCATTGCTGCGATAGGTTTGACAAAGCCCTTCAACTTGAGCACGTTGCAGATTTTTTTGCTCAAGACCTCTGACAAGGTCAACATAGAAAAGGCGATAGGCTTGATCTTGTTTTAGGAGATGAGAGCATTCGGTGTTTTGGACTCTTTTCAAGGATGCTTCTTTTATGTTGGGAGGTCGAATTGTCTCGAAAAGATTCACTCTTCATCATGATGTCTGCCATAATAAAAGCGAAAGTACGTAGTGGCATCATCTAAGTGGATTTCTTTTATGACTTGTAGCAAGGTCTAAGTGGATTAGTTTTTTGACTTGCAGCAAGGCTTCGAACAAAGACTTCTGGTTGCGCCTGCTGAAGAGCTGCTAGAGGTTTTTAGTAACTTAGAGTGTTGGTGAATTATGTCAGCAAAATATCGTCAGTCGTGTCGTAGGTTTTAGCATTGAGTTGGAAGAAGTAGGGGATGTTAACGATACAATTTTGAGCAGATCTGACTTCGACTCAAGATTGAATTTAAAATTTTTGATTCAATCTCGATCTGAGCTAAGCCTAGCTCATTTGTTTTCGATTCAAGCTTAATCCAATTTTTCATTTATTTTTGATCTTTTAGTAAAAACTTTAGGTATAAATGTATTTATCTACTCAGTTAATTTAAATCATGGGAACCAATCTTGATTTAATTATAAAAACAAAAGAAATCTACAAACAATAAAGTTTGAACAAAGATCATTCATAAAATTCTAATTTAACCATCTATTAGACTATTATGAAAAAACTAACATAATGACGCGAGTTATATACATATATATTATAAATTTTTTATTTCTTTAATCGATTCAATTGCGAGTTAACATCAAGTCATAACAGCGGCTAGTTAGTCAACGCACTTGGATCGAGCAAATCTCAATCTTCGAATCAAGTTAACAGTTATAGGCAAAAGCAATCAACGAAAGCCCGGAGAGACTCGTACGAGGGTTGCCTTACCTTTTGGAGCTCATAGTAGCTCTGGGATCTCGACTTGTTGGTAGAGAAGCGGGCTAAAACGTTATGGGAGAATTGCTGGAAGGATTGAATTGAGTTTGCTGGTAGGATGTGGAACCATTCAAGGCCAGGTACGGAAAAAGTGTTGTCGAACAATCGACAATTGTATGCGTGGGAGATGGCATGGCAAGTGTAGGTGTTGTCCCAAAATGTTAGACGTGTTGTGCTAGGTCCATTTGCTGTTGAAAATGGAGAACAACGGCTATTTTAAGTGGTGACGGACCGGTATTGCAATGATTTTGACCGAATATGGCTAGATAAACTGATTGCCGGAGGGGAGGTATAAATAATTCGAACTTGATGACTCTATAAACAACAAGAGATATAGATAACAGACTACTAATTGAAGGTTCGATGTATAAGAAAGATCAATATGCACTTACTGAAACCTGAATCATGGAGGAAGTCTGCTAATTGGTTTTATTGAAGCCACGCAATTTCGATCAGATTTCAAGAATTTTTGATATGTGTACTTAATAGGCTTGCAGCTTGCTGCTTTATGAAATCTCAGAATCATTTCAGCAGGGGTCCTGCATGAGAAATAAGATTATTACAACAATAACCAAAAGAAATGGGGAAATAAAGAATCAACAAATGGTTTAAAAGCATGCCTGAGTTGGGACTCTTCATAGTGAGTAAGTTTGCTTAGTAATCCGGTCCAGAAAGGGATTAATTTCAGGCTGCAGCGTGCCACGAAAATTGCAGATGCGCAAAACAAGGATGGTTTGTATTTCAAATATTCATTTTCCCCGATACAAAGTTCAACGAGGTAGAAAGCCAAATCTTCAAGCTGATAGGCATCAAAAAATGATATCAGAAAAGAGATGAGAGCAGTTCTAAAACTTCAAATGAGCATTCTTCAAAAAATGACACCTTTTTGTCGGGCTCGGCAGCTTTCAGAAATCTTAGCATGAAAACATATGGAGTTGGTACATTTAGATGAAATTGTAACTTCTTGAGCACAAACCACTCCTGAAGGAAGAGACTACAAACATCACCATCTTCCATGGAATAATAAACAAAAATTTCTGAATAGACAGTACCATTGCAAGCATCTCATTTCTAGTGTACTGGTCTACGGATAAGCTCAGTAACTCAACCACCTGCAACAAACATTAGAGTTGACTTACGTTATATAATACAAGTAACTTCATTAGTAAAAATCACTGTTAGACTTTTAAAAAAAATCTCTATTAGATATAGGTTGTACAACCTTTGGGTGCCAATGATCTTCATACTTGGAGGCAAGTAGAAGACAAGTAAGACCATATAGTTGCAGTTCCTTCTTTTGCACATTAACAACAGAAAGCAATCTGTCAAGCAGCTCTACCATGAGGAAAAGAGATTCTTCCATCAGCTGATACTTGTGATGCACCTGATTTATCAAATTGGTTTGACTCCCGGAAGTAATCATTGCAAAAGCAAGAATGAAAATAACTGTTCTTATACCTCAATTAGCCAATTGACCAATATGTCTCTCATCTTAGGAGAAATTTCTGACTGCATCTCCATGTAATTTGCTAGATGAGGGCGTCCCGCCTGAAAGCATTAGTGATAAGAAACATCAACAGTACGTTGGTAAGATAAAAGATTGGACATGACCAATTTATAGTAATTCACAGGTAATAGATATGCTACACTCAGATATTTTGCACCATTGAGACCTAAGTACTACAAATCAAATAATCTTTTGTCACATACTGCCAATGCATTGGTAACTGCCACAATAAACCAATGCACGTTACAGTTATATTTAGCAGAAGAATAAAAGGACTTGAGATAGCTAGAAGTAACCTCCATTGTCCAATAATACCGGTATATTTCCTCGACATATTCAACAACTTCAAGCGGATTACGGAAATCATCAGTACATGGAAGCATATCATTTTTCACAAAATCATCGCAATTTCTTATCTGCAAACACAATTTTAAACACAAAGTGAAACGCACATTATAATTAGAAAAAGAGGCTACTAAATTAATAATCTAGTGTCATACCAATAACGAAGAAGTATATGATTTCCGACGTGTGTTCTTCTTGCTGGAAATAGTTTTCTTCACAACTTCATCTGAGGAATTGTTACTATGGCAATCACAACAAAGCTCTTGTGAAATAAAAGTATTATCATGTCTGTTGGACCTTCCTGGTTTTTTGAGATCCTTAATCTCTGAAAATTTAGCTATTGTTAACTTTTTGATATCAATGTTTTGTGTTCCCAGTGACGCTCTTTGCAGCTTGGAACTGACCTGCACAATGATTTATAACCCAAGATTAGGCCCCCACCCCACTAATGCAAAAGAGAAGGGCAAAAAATCAACAATTTAATTCCTGTACAAGAATAAAAGAGAGGACAAGGAAAACCTAGTATACATCATGTTGCCTCAAAAAAAAAACTCAGATGTCAATATTGCAATAGGATGGGCATGTTGCTCATATATGTTATATGGAGAAATTATATATGAAATGTACACTTACGCATGGATCCCACAAAAATCATCAACATCTAAATCATATGTGCACTCTAACATTGTGGGACCCAAAATTTATTTGCTTACTAAAAATCAAAGAATAATTTTTTTTTATAGGTGTGCCTCCACTTAAAGAAGGAAGAGCTATGGCACTTGGACAATGGATGTTAAGGACACGAGTGGCGACAACTCTAAGGGAATGGTACTTGGAATTCGCAAACTAGTCAAAACCCCTGCTTTATTAACACAGTAATACTAATAGAAAATTTAAAGCATAATTTGCTTAGCAAAAGTCAATTTTGAGATAAAGATCACAAAGTCATATTTGATTCAAAATATTGCACTGTAGATAAAATTTTATTAAAACGAGCCAGACACAACAATATATATTTAGTAGACTTATTTAGCATGGATGATATTATTTTAATGTGGTTAAGGGCCACAACTCAAGATGTTTAGTTATGGCATCAAATATTATGTTCTATAGGCCTGAGCACACTTAGGAAAGTTCAAAATTTTAACATAGTGTTGCGGAGCATCTTTGGTACTAACTGCAACAATAACATCATATTTAGCTCAGGGACGATCTATACCATCATCCAACTCAGTTTGCTTTACTTTTACTTCTCGCATTTGTATTTCATCTTTATATGAACACTCTAGGTTATATTTTACATTTGGAGAGAGAGTTAATATTCATGTGAGAATTATCATTTTGTATTCATGGGTCCTTGGGAGAGTGTCGGGATTGATGTAAATGAGAAAAATTGAAAACAATTTGTAATTTCAGTCTTTGAACTCTTTTTGGGCATTTATTAGAACTTATGAGCCAAAATTCCCCAAATCCTACCCCAACCCCTCAAAGTTTTCTTGCTCCTCAAGAAATTAAATCTTCCCCATTGATTGAATTGATTACAAAGGCATGATAGAGATCAAGTATGGTATGAGGGGTTGTAGAGAATGGATATTCAAAAAGAAGGACACAATGCTATTGACAAAAAAAAAATTTAAATCAGTTGTTAATAGCTCAAATTTATGTACACAATATTATGTTTGGTGTCAGCAATAAAAATCTTTATTAAGTGTTTTCTAAAGACAACGTGCAGCAAATTTAAGATAAGTCATACTAGGAGAATTGATATACTTTCTAGGACTCCAAGTAAAGCAGCAAAAAGGTGGCACATTTGTACAAGTTAAATATACAAATGAGCTAACGAAGCGATTTTGGTACAACTTCAAAGTAAAATGGACTCCTATGAGCATAGCCACGTAACTCAACAAGAACAAAAATGGTAAGGAAGCTGATCAAAAGCTTTATCGAGATATGATTGGTTCCCTTTTACACTTAATTGCTAGTAGGACAGATATAATATTATAGTCCCTGTTTGTTTGGCAGTTTAAAGTTAACCTGGTTTAATTTTAAACAGGCACATCACATCACACAAAAAATTTAATACTAAAAATTAACTTTATTTCACATCCTACACATATTACCAAAATAATAACTAACTTATATCACATTCCTCACATATCCCAACATAATAACTAACTTTATATCACATCCCTCACATATTCTAACATAATAACTAACTTTATTTCACATCATTCACAACTTTCAATAAAATAATATCTCTATCTAAGTTTAATTTTAACCTTATTAAATTTAAACCTCACAAACAAACAGGCCTAGGTATGTATATGCACTCGTTTTCAGGCATCACCTAAGGAGACTTATCCAATCATGTTAAACAAATATTTAGGTACTTAGTCCGACCACAAACATGACTTTGGCATCCCAGAAACCAAATAGAATTGCTGGGGAGAAATATCACAACTATGATTAAAAAATATTAACTAAAGAAAGGATGTATTTTATTGTTATAATCTTTGTCGATTACAAGGATGTGTGAAAATAGATGGAGTAGAGAAAACAAGAATAAAAGGGAGAGAAATGATCAAAGAGTCGTCGACTATGAAGCACGAGTACGATACGGCGATATGGATACGATACGGCGATATGGATACGATACGATACGAATACGGCGATATGACAAACTTAAAAAACTAGGATACAGATACGTTAGGATACGACTGTTATATATGCGTGTATAATACATTATATTCTTATATTTAAAATATAGTTCTATAGTATATAAGAATGACTCGTACAAATTATTGTTATAAATTTGAAAAACATCTTTTAAATTTTCTTTAAATTAACCACGTTGTTTAAATATTTTTTATATTATCTAAAGCAATATTATGGAGTATTTAACTTGAAAAAATAAAAATATCTTTCAACAATTGAATTTTAAAAAATTTAAATTTAAAATAATCATAAAGTTTATTTAATTACTTTTAGATTATTTATATGAAATAAAAGTTTATATATATATATATATATATCAGTTCATTTTCAATTTAAATTCGATTCAAATCGATTAGCTTAATACAAATGAGATACAAACAATAATACAAATGATGTGACATAAATCAAGATATACTAATATAATTAAAGTATATATATATGTTCCTTATTTAAATTTTCGACTAAATAAATAAATAAAATAAAAAGACTAAAATCTTATTCTTTTCGCAATATAAGCTTAATTGAAGTAAAAAAAATGTGATTGACGTCCAATAAAAGGAAAGACAATATCGATTAAGATGAAAAAAGTAGAAACATTACTAGTATCTATAAAATTATAAAGATAGTTAGCTAAAATAAACGGCGTATTTGCTTGCGAATACTAAATCTTTTTCTATTATCGAAACACTAGCGTGTGAAATTTTTTGCAATCTCAATTGCATAGCCTAATATATCTCTCTCAATCTTAACGTTTAAATATATGCATGAGTTGTGCTTTATGTATGAGATATTTTTTTATTTTTTATCATGTGAGAAGAACCGACTATTTTAATATTTGTTTCTCTAATTAGAAGTATCAGAAAGTATCAAAAAAGTATTGGAAAGGTGTCAAATAAGTATTAAATTTTTAAAAAATAAAAATAAAAATTGATACGCCATGCAGCATATTGGATAAATAATGGTGGAGTATCGGAGAATATTGGTATCTGATACGGATGCGTTAGGCTTTATGAAATATCGGTGCTTCATAGGTCGTCGAAGTTATCTTTTATAAAGACAAAAGGAAAGAGAAGAAAGATAGGGAGAAAAGTGGTCAAAAGCTCCATTTAGTTGGAAGAAAAAAAATGATTTGAAAAAATTTTGTGAAAATTTTTGAAAAATATGTATGATGTGAAATAAAATGAGTCAATTGTATTAAAAATTATATTGAATGTGAAATAAAGTGATTGTTTAATGTTAAAATTTATGTAGGATGGACTGTAAAATATTATTTTATGTTTTAAAAAATAAAATAAATTTTTTAGTTGGAGTCATAACTAAAATTTTTCCAACCAAACCAAGCCAAGCCAAAGAGTCCCCGAAGTGGTCTTCTATGAAGGCAAAGGAAGAGTGAGGAAGGGCCAACAAAGCTAGCTTCCATCTGAGAGGCAACCGAACAATGGTAGTGTGAAAGTGTTGAAATGCACTAAGCTTGTTGACTAGTGAAGCCGAAGTGAAGCGAGACAACTAGCCGAATATCCTTATCGATGAAATAGGCATAAGAGACGAGCTACAGGGATCAAAGAGGGATGAGAGAGGAATCCCCCCTATATTAATGAGCTGATCTCAAAATAGGCATAAGCCACCCAAAATAAATGAGCTGATCTAAGGAATAATAAAAAGGTGCTTGAAGGAATGGGTCATAAAAAGGTGCTTGGAGCTGATCACGTAGTTAATTGGCTTTTTGAAAGGGTGATGATGATTAGGTAATCTTTCGGCTAACGTTATTTGGCGAGCTATCTACAGACAAATAAATCAAATTGGGTCTCGAATTACAGACTATCACCAGTTCGACCATCAAGATTTCTTCAAGGAAATCTCCCTTTTCACCTAAGTTCATCAAATGGGTTGACTTCAATGGCTAAGTCCTCTTTAGGTTCTCCACTAAACCCTAATTAACTGCTACATGGATAGTCAAGATGTCGTCAAAATCTAACAACATAACAATTTGCCCCTCCTAAGGCATCATTTGCAGCACATTGAACGTTTGCAAAAGGTTTTGACAAGAAAGCTGCCTTGAAAAACATTAATCGGTCACCTATCCCTCCATCTCCCTTCCCTATTTATAGTACATCCACAACTATATCTCTTGCCAATCTTCAGAGAAAGTTTTGTGTTGAAGAGATGTCTTTTCTCAGGACCTTAAGCCCATAGAACATGGTGGTGCAAATACGAGGAAGCTGAACGGGGAATTTAACAACAAATTCTTTAGCTACACCCTGCTTAAGACGAGGGGTACAGTCAAAGAATCCGACCTCAGAGGGGGCTGACAAGAAGCTGCAGAAGGCGGTCTCCAGGACAAAAACGCCTAGTAATAGGCCGAAGGAGTCGAACGGCCGGGACAAAGGGTCGTGAGCGAAACCATTCTTCTTCAAATGAGTCTTCAAACTGCAACTTTGTCTGTCGGAGGAAGAGAGCTAGGCCAAGGAGCCTTCACCTGCTAGCCCTTTGCATGAGAGGGACGCTCCCCTGTCTCCAAAGGAACCTATTATGGAGATAGTGGTATCCACTTCGAATGAGAGCTTGCTCCCCAAATAGCAATTAGTCATAAAGCCAGGGGTCAAGAGCTTACCCATGACACTAGGTTGACTGCAAGAGCTCAAATTTAAAATGGCTGAGTTGCTATTCTTCCCCCACAAAAGAGATCTGAAGGAAGCAGAGAAGCAAATCCAAGTTCTCGAAAAAGAGGTGGCTTTCATGAATATAGGTATTGAATCATTGCCAGAGGTGAAGGCAAAGCTAGAGGCCACGAAGGAGGAACTGGGAGTCGCGAACAAGGATTTGAAGGCAGCAAAGACATAGCTTGATAGTATTCGGGCGGAGCTTCAAATTCTATGTCAACGTAAGGATTCGCTTCAAAGAGCGATCACAGGCATGACCAAGTTAATGGCTCACCATGCTCCCAATCAAAACAAATCGCATCTTTGTATTTTATTTTCATATATTTTATTTGCTTTTCTTGAAATTGTATGCATGCACACCTTTTGTAATGAATGAATTTTTCTACAATGACAGTGCTAGAATTTTATTCTCTTTCCAAAGAATTTTTTAAGTGCTACAATTTGACAATCAGTGTATGACTAAGCAGCTGGCATAGGGTAACTAAGCATCCAAAAGGGAAATTTAGTGAAATTTGAAGGAAGAAAATAGGTAACCATAGTTGATAAAATTGTAATTAGACAAGAGAAGCTAAAGATAAAATTCAATAATGAAAATTTAGCTATGGAGAAACAAACTCCTTGCGGAAGCTGAGGGCCACACAATAGTCGCTTTGTCTTTTGGCGATGACGCGACAGCCGGCAGGTTTGACAATATCATGATTTCTTTCTCAAACTCTCCAATTTTGTTTTTTTCTACGTTCTCCGGAGTTGATTTCTATCTCAAATTTTAGTGGGAGTTAATTTGTAGATCACGTTTAAACAGAATCTATGCGTGAGAGTCAAGGTAAGAGAACAAGTATAAAGGTATTCATTTTCCTCTTTTTATAAGAGCAAGTTCTAAAAACTTAACTTTTCTTTCTTATGATTCAATCGGTCAATCAATTCTACTAAGAAGTTCTAAAAACTCAATGATTTATGGGTCCAAAGTATTTAAGCCAACTCTCTCTAAGTTAACTCTCAATCAATTCTACTCAAATGTCTTCGCAAATATATTTATTTTTCATTCTATATTTTTGTATATACCCGCTCATCCATCACAGTATCATTACTTCTGCAACACATTTTATTTATACATTTTCTCTTTATAGATCAGCATTCCGCACAACATATCACCATAAATCTTACTATTATTCTATAAAATTTATTTTTAAATTTGAATAGAATTTTTCTATCACACAGTACATCAGATATATTTCTCTGTTTCATCCATCCTATTTGGCACTTGTTAATAACATCATTATGTACTTCACAGTTATTTTGTATAATTGATTTAAGATATCTAAAAAGCTCACTCTTCTTTTTTGATAATTTAATCATCAATAGTCACATCATTATTATTGACTAAATATGCACTCCACATAATTCATTTTTTGATCTATTAAATATTCATCTATAACTTGAGTTATGTCTTAGCCTCATCTTTAATCTTATGATAAAAAGAATATCATCTGCAAAAATCATACACTAAAGTACTTTATCTTCTATATATCCAATAAGAACCACCATAATCAATAAAAAGATATACGAACTTAAAGCTAAGTGTTGATGTAATGCAACTATAATAAAAAAAAATTTAGTCAAATCTCATATTTCTAAACACAAATAGCAGGTCATTTATACATATTTATAATAACTTGAATATAAATATTGAAAACTCCTTTTTATTTTTAAAACTCTTAAAAATATTTTCCTTAGGACTTTATCATAATCATTTTTCAGATCGATAAAATCGAACACAAATCTTCCTTTGTCTCCTTAAACTTTTTCATCAATCTCTCAACAAATGAATATTTCTATATTAAATCTACCTGGTATAAAACCAATTGCTTCCAAAATACTATATTATCACGATGTAATCATCTTTATTACAAATATAACTCATTAATTTAATTTTTTTATAGATGGCACAATCATATACATCATTTTTATTCTTATAAATAAGTATTTATCTACTTTTTCTCCATTAATTTAGCATTATTTTAGTTTTTAAAATC
Organism: Apostasia ramifera; assembly: GCA_019297695.1. Classification (NCBI taxonomy): domain Eukaryota; kingdom Viridiplantae; phylum Streptophyta; class Magnoliopsida; order Asparagales; family Orchidaceae; genus Apostasia; species Apostasia ramifera. Next base: position 221,584 of record JAEMOT010002500.1, on the reverse strand, counting down.
CCATTAAATAATTTAGCAAGCCAAAAAACTTATTTAACTCACATATTTCTAAATGTCTATTGAGATGTCATTCGGTCCTACCGCTTTTTTACAATCCATTTAAAGCATTTAAAATTTTAGTTTTATTTATTTGTCAAACAAAAGAACAATCTTAGCTTTTTTTTATATGCTAGATTCATTGAAAAACCTTTAAAAGTAATACATTCATCTATATTAGATAACTTGTTCTTTGAAAATCACTTTATAATCTTTATTCTTAATGTATTTTACCTAAAGTATTTTTTTTATAATTTATCTTAGCAATTTGTATATGTCTTTCTCATTCTTTATTGTCAACTTTTACATAGATCCTCAAAAATCACATTCTTTATATTAGAAACTACTTTTTTAGACCGTCATCAAGTCACTTTTTATTTTTCATAATTCTATTTATTCGTGTATTCAAACTACTTTCTATAATGAATATTCTTCTCATTAATATTTTCTTATGCGTCTTCTTTACATTATTAAGCATCTTTATTATTTGAAGTCTTTTTATTAGATTCTCTCAACACATCCTTTGCCACAACATAGATGCAATTACCATCAACAACAATAACAACAACAACAACAACCAAGCCTTAATCCCACTAGGTGGGGAGATGCAATTACCATCAACTAAATAAAATCAGTTTTCCACTCAATGTTCCACTACTTAAGTTCTAGTATCTTTCAGTTAAAGATACATCTATTCTCAAACTTTACATTCCACCATCGACTTTCAGGACAGGATTTCTGCTAATTATTCCTTCTTCAATTTATTTTAAAATTCAAGGTTATTAATTGATATTAGATAGTCAAGCATTCACTAGGAATGACCTTATAATTTTTATAATTCAAACAATCTTATTTTTCTTATAAGAAAATAATTAATCGACATTCTTAAATACACATTTTTATAAGTAATAATATGGCTATCTTTTTTATAATAAATTATTAGCAATTATGAAATTATAAATTAAAAAAATTCTAAAATAATTTTATCTTCCTCATTAATACTATTAAATTGATACTATTAAATTGATACTATTAAATTGATACTATTAAATTTTTCAGCTCTTCAAATGTGTCAATTTAGATCTCCTCAATTAAATATTCTCTTTTCTTGAGGTATTCCTTATATTAACTCTTCTAAATTATACTAAACTTTTTCTTTATACTCACATCCAAACTTATTTGACGAGAAAATACAGTTATAACATTAATAGTCATTCCGTTGATAATAACATTTAGGCCAGAAAAAATATTCTAAACTCTTCTAAAAATACTTTCATCAATATTACATATTTATTTCACATCATACATAAATTTAAATACAAAAAATATACTCTATTTCACGTTCATACAAATTCAACCTTAAAAATTAACTTTATTTCACATCCCACACATGCTCCAATAAAAAAAATTATTTCACACAATTTTCAATAATAAAATAATTTTATTCCATACTATAATATTAAAATATATTTTTTCTTTTTTCACTCAAAAATACTTTTAACATTCTTAAAACATATTCCAACTAAATGATACCCTAAAACTATAATTATATCATCATTTTTCTTGAGTTTCACCACTACATGACCTTCCAAATTCTTTTTTAGAATTATACTCACTGCATTTTTAATTTTTATTCTTTTCCAGATACTAAATTTTGAAGACTAAACTATCAATTCATTTTGCATTCTCCCCCCACCTATTTTATTTTCTAAAGGGACAAAATATTAATTTTTCTATGACTTATGCTCTAATATCTTGAACTAGAAACTTTACTATCATCCGTTCACGATGTGAGGATCCTTGCATACCGATGTAGCTGTCCTTACACATTTTTTACTGTACTCAAGCAACATAACATGTCACTTCTAGGGAGCTCTCTAGCTTTAGTGTAATTTCTTAAAAGATTCATGTCATGTTTAATTCAATAAGTTTTATATGAGCTGTCTACTGCCTAACACAATCTTCAGTATTTCTTATCGAAGACTTGGGACCCCACAAGGGCACGTTATTCAATCAAACTTTGATCAAAGGTATATAATGATAATCATTTATCCTTGTAAAAAGTGATTACACTTTTCAATAACAGCAACAAAAAGAAAAAATTAGAATGAGTAATCAAAGCCAACACAAAAAGAGCATCATTTCATAATGTAGATAAGCTGGAAGCTCAAGTTTAAAAAGAGAGGAGCGTCCATTTTTCACAATTATTTCAAATATAGAAGGAAAGCATGCAAGTTCATCATCAACAGAAGGAGCACCATGAATGTCATTGCTAAATCAATGTTGACCCGGATGATGTTGACTCCAGAAGCACACCAACAGCTTTATCATGCGGCTTGGGTTGATGACTCCTCTACCCTTGGCCATGTTTCGTTAGGAGTTGTTTTAACCCTACCAGGTAAGGTGACAATCTTACTTAATTTGGTGTGTCGTCTTATATATGAATGTCGCGTATATGCTACTTGGGTGACCATGGCTTTATGATTTGAGAGTCATATATCATAGTTGATCCAATACATATGCCTACGGTTAGAAGGAAACAAAAATAGTCTTCAACCCAGCGAAGCCTAAAAATCCTTCGACTTGAAAAGTGAAGGAGTCTTCAACACCTATAGAGAGAGAAAATATTATAATTTTAGCATTCTCATTAATTTCAAAAAAAAAGAGAGAGAATAGAGAACTTGTTTATGCTTTAGTGGTGCAAGAAACCACCGAGTGTAAATAAGAACCCATAGAGGTTCCTATCAATCTAGTATCATTACTAGATGAATTCCAAGACGTGTCCTAAAGAATTACCTAATGAGTTACCCTCGATAAGGAGCATCCAACATGCTACTATCATCATTCTTGAGTCATCCTTGCCAAATTTACCTTACTACAAAATAAACCTAACCAAGCAAGCAGAGCTACAAGGTCAAGTCAGTGGGATTAGAAGAGATCTATCCAATAAACATTTATCCCTGCGAGGTGTTCCAATACTTCCTAACTCCATAAAAGATGGGAGTAAGGATGTGTGTGGATAGTCAAACTATCAAAAATATCATCACCAAGCATCGGTTCCATGTATTGAGATTGGATTATTTGTTCGACAGGATGGCAGAATCCATCATCTTCTCCAAGATAAATCTCAGAAACTGTTACCATCAAATTTGAATTAGGGAAGGCAATGAGTGAAACCACCTTCAAAACTAAAAAAAGCATATATGAATGGTCAGTAATGCTAGTTAGCCTATCCAACACATCGAGTACTTTTATAAGGGTATGATGCATACTTTTGTCCATTTTAATGACATTAATTTATAGAAAGACCCAAAAGAAGCATTTATCACATTTGTGCCAAGTGTTCAAGGTACTTCGTAAAGAGAAGCTGTACATGAACCACTCTTGAAGTCTTCAATGATTTTTCTATAGTTCATAGTATCCAATGAGGGTATATTGGCTGATCCTTAAAAGATTAAAGCCATACAGGAATAGCCTAACCCTATGAATATCCGCTGCCCAAACCGTAAACTTGCAACATTCTACAGACTACATATTAGAGGATTTAGCAACCCCTACAACAAATTGTCTTAAGAAATGAGAATTTCACTAAATCGAAGGAACTACCGCTTACCAATGCCTCCTAAGCAATTAATGTTAGACAAATCGTAGCACCTATGCTAAGATAGTTGGATTTCATTGAAGCCTTTGAAGTAGCAGATGATGCCTCAGGTGTAGTTATAGGAGGTGCACTCAACCATGAGCTCATCCCATCAAATACTTAGCAAGAAACCAAACGAGACCCAACAAAGTTATTCAACCTATAATCGTGAGTTTTACACTATGTTGCCACTTTAATATTAGAAGCATTATTTGTTACCACCAAAACTTATATTAGACTCTAATCACCAACCATTATAATAACTTAATGCTCAAAAGAAGTTGAGTACGCCTATCCAAAGTAGGTATAACTCCTGTAAGAGTACACGTTTGTACTCAAACACCCATCTGGGGTTCGAAACAAACCTCCTAATGCACTAAATTAGATGACCACGCTGCTGCATATCATGAATGCATGCATGGTAGGGTTTAAAAAATTGGTTTCAGATTGCATCTCTTGGATTCAGATTTTACATAATATAAAGTGATTAACATTTATAGCATCTTCTATCATTCCAATTGTCAAAGCAACCCCAATTTTCATTGCTTCAAGAGATTCAAAGTCAACAAAGTTTACATAAAACAATCAAAAATGAATTCATCAAATAAAGTAGGTAGGCAACACTAACAACCAGTTAACAGCAGATTCAAGAAACACATACGAAGCTTTATATATGAAATCACATATGAAAGCAATCTTAAAATGGCAAGAGTTTTGACTTATTCAAAGAAATCAATCATACCATAGCAGGATTCCTTGTTGTTACAGATGTTTTTATTACCTTCCTTGTCTCCACTAAAAACCTGGAGTAAAATAATTGTAAGTGACAATAATAACATATCAATGTAAAAGGCAAAATAGCAACGCAAAGATGAAACTTTTTGACCCTGATTGAAGAAGCTTTCCCGCGTGAGTCCTATTAAAAAATGTAAATGAAAATAAAAATAAAGTCCAGAGATGAGAAATAAAAATCATTCTTGCAAAAAATAAATTCTGCGCCTTAGAAATTGGTTTCTATCTATTTAGGAAATAGAAAAGACAAGCTATAAGAACTCCTCAACTATTACTCAATTTTTGTCACATTTCATTGATAGCAAAACATTCTTAAAATGGGCAAGAATATAAGTAAACCCTCATTAAAAAACCACAATATTCAACCATGATGAGAACACAACGTTACCAAGAAAAAACTAACACAAGCAAAGAAACTTACACTCACCTGATATCTGAGGCATAATTTGAACAATTAACTTGATTCTCTTTAGAAACTTCAGTTGTAGGAAGAGTTGTTCTTCTCACTTAAAAGAAAAAAGTTTAATACATTATATATGTATTGCACTTTAGTTGAGAAACAATTTACTAAAAACATATAAGGCAGCCTATAAATATGGTATAATAATCTTTTACGATATTGATGTCTGAAATACGCATACAAACCTAAAGCTTACCGGGTAATTTATGTTTTGCAGTAACATGGGCAGAACTTTTAGGATTTTCCTAGAAGAAAGATGATAAACAAATATGTCAAACAAAAGGACTAAATATAATAAGAGAGTTTCATAAAATGAGGAGGATAAGCAAAGTTGTTGAGTAAATGTTTAAACATAATGTTTGAGGAGACACCAAAGGATCTAATCTTATTGTCAAAATTGAATCGAGTGCAACCCATGATGATGAGGACAACCCAACAGAAGAAACTAATGGTTGAGTGTAATTGTCTGTACATGCATCAATTCTCACATGCAATGTATTGAATATTAAACTAGTTCATGTAGATTGATACGAATGTTGGGAGGCAAAAAAGAAGTTTCGGAGCCATAAAATTACATATTCTTACATTTTTGGTTGATGTTACATCTGAGATTACGATACTTTTAGTGATTGATAGCCTGTGAAAATGAGTAAAACTTATTAACATTTTAGAAAAACAGAGAAAGGAAAATGGCAATAATGTTTTTGAAGTATACCGGCGCACATTTGAATTCCTTGCAATACTAATCTTCCTGCAAGAAGTTAAATTTAGTTCACAAGAATTTTGGCTAATGCAATTATCAAGGATAGTCAATCCATTACCTATAGCAAGCCAAGCTATATACCTTTTAGATAAACAATTACTTCCATTCAAATTCACCTTCTTACTACCTCCAAACGTTTCCATGGTGCAACTAAATAAAAGTACATAATAATTAGGATTTTTTACACTGATTCAATCATAGAAATCATTAACTGTTAATGGAATAGATAAATTACGTAAGTTTTGATCCTTTGTTGACACGACTTGCAAATTGCTGGCTTCTTTGATTGTTTATGTTACCAATATCAGCCAAAGCTTTCCTTCTGCCATGCACCTTTCCCTTTGAGCCAAAAGAAAAACTTAATGCATCTAGTAAACTGAAGCAAATGACTTGGTGAGGGGTGACTTTAGCTGCAAAATAGATGCTAAAACCACTAAGCAAAGTACCTCATCTATCTGATTTGTCTGCAAAAATGGCCTGAAAGAAGCATTATGCACCCCAGATTTCCTAATCCCGAATAGAGCAATAGAAGAAAATCAAATTCATCGAACAAGAGCATGCAAGCCAAACTATTAAAGGAAATACTTTCGTAAAATTTCACACAAAATACCCAAAACCCTAAATCCGGCTTACAGCTACAGAAATAAAGAACATCTGTACAATGACCCACCTGGAGAACTTTGCAGCCGACGCACTGCTCCCAGCTTTGCCGCTCTCGCTTCCATGTTTCTTCACATCTTTCTCCGAGCAGAAAAGAGGAATAAAACACCAAGTAAAAATTTTGAGGAAAAATGGCAATGAATGCGAGATTTAGAAGCAGCATGTCGACTACCGTCTTTCAGAGCCCTAAACTCGTCGAGGATACGGATTCCGCCCGCTCCTCTGCCCTAAATCGCAAGAGAGAAACTTTCAAGATCAAGGGGACGAAGAAAGGAAGAAAGGGTCACTATTTCCACTACCTTTGAAGCGACCATGCTCCTGGCCGGAGCGATTCACTGATTGAGGGATTGGAGGTCGACAAGAATGGAAGAGACGAATTCAAAATTCGGCAAAGGCGCCGCCCGTTGGAAGCATGTCATACGAAAAAAGATGAGAGATCGATGTATTTACGACGATGCCACTGAGCCTTTAGGTAGGCCGTGGGCCGTGGGCCGTGGGCCCGGCCCATCTGCCTGTTTGCAAACTATTATAACGGGTTTTTTTTTTTGACCTTTTTGGAGGGACAACGAGTTTTTTTTTTTTTTTTTGATAATAATAACGGGTTTGCTTCCATGTAAATGAAATGCATTAACACAAATTATATTTCAAAATTAAAAAAAAATTACTAATAGGTCTCGAAAACTAACCTATAATTATACTTTCATCTATAAATTTTTAAACTTATTGATAGATATTATTATTGAAATCTCATGACATGGAAGGTCCCTAAAAAAGAATGTATTACATAACATATCGAAAAAAATAATTTCAATTCGATTAAGGCATGTTCAGTGCATTTAATTTCAAAATTTTCGTTTACCTCCCTCTCTCAAATGGTGCCACCAGTCCGCCTACCCTACACTTTGGCATCCTGTCATTGTCGTTGCACAGTTTCATGTTATTATGGATCCTGATGAATTCACCTCACTCTCTCAAATGGTGCCACCAGTCCGCCTACCCTACACTTTGGCATCATGTCACTGTCGTTGCACAGTTTCATGTTATTATGGATCCTGATGAATTCAGGAGAGAGATGAAGATTAAGGGTCTGTTTGTTTGTAAGGAACTTTATTAATGTGAAATAAAATTAGTTATTATGTTGAAATATGTGAGGGATGTGAAATAAAATTAATTATTATATTAGGATATGTGACAGATGTGATATAAGTTAGTAATTATTTTATTAATGTATGTAGAATGTGAATTAAAATTAATTTTTAATATTAAATTTTGTATGTAATATGATATGCTTGATTAAAATTAAATGAGATTAATTTTAAACGACTAAATAAACAGAGCCTAAAGGTAGAACAAAAGGAAAAAGAGAAAGAGAAAAGAGTTCCCCATTTATGTGTTGTTGCACATAGGCCTGTAAATGGGTCGGATCTTGATCCGATCCAATCCGTGATCCGAACCGATTATCTTATAAAACGGAATAAATTTTTGACCCGCACGATTATTCCGAAAAACCGACCCGCTCCGTTTAAGTATTGCCGGGTTGGATCCGGGTCGATGCTGATCCGACCCGAAAAAATCCTACCCAAAATTTATAAGTATGAAATTATTTTACGTATTTATATATTTATTATTTAATTACATATGTTAATTATTATTTTCTTTTATGAAGGTTTTGAAATATGACTGAGACCTATAATTATTAACGAGGCTATTGCAAGTTATTTTAAGTGCAGTAACTAGGAAGTGCTTGCATTATGAAATAAGATAAATAGCTACAAATATCTTTTACCGTTGAGATAAAATATTTAGCTTTAACAGAACTGTGATTTATTTTTTGTGTAATATTTTCATTCAACTGTTGGTTCTATGTTTTGTAATATTATAATATAATGCTGATGTCAATGATATGATCTTTAAATATTTATATATTATTCCTATATTTTCTACTATAATGAATTTATATTGTAAATTTTAATGATCAAAATTTTATTTAAAAATATAAGAATATATATACAGCTAATAGTTATAGTCATTGAAAAAATAATGTTAAATTATGTAAAAAAAATTCTGGGTCAACCCGAAATTCGATCCGAAAATTCGAACCGTGGCAGGTCATGGAACGGATCTGGGTTGACCTCGATCCGATCCAATTTTTAATCCGATCCGAATATATTAGAATCGAATTCGAATCGGGGTCAATCCGATCCAAATCCGATCCTTTGACAGGCCTAGTCGCACAGCCAAAGAAGAAATAGGAGGGGTTGAGCAGGGAGAGAAGAGAGAAGAGTGCAAGAATGCATAGAGAAAAAATTTATAAAAACGAAAAAATATCAAAATTTTGAAAATTTGATAATAATTAAAGGTAAATTTAGAAATTTGAATGATATAGAAGTGGAATTAAGGATCTCGAATTAATATTAGGTAAATCGTTGAGAATCATAAAGTTAACTATAGGAATCAATCAAAAATTTACCTTTCAAATTACTTTCACTTGACTTTTGGAATTATTTGGAACTAATTCGATGCAATCTTTGTATTGATTTATTAAAATATTAATATTATCTAAATAATTATATTATTTAACAATTATTATTTGTTTAATATGATTTATTATATTAAAATGATACAGTACAGCACGAGTCACTCATACACAAAGACCAAGTTAAACACAGAGTTGTTATGAGATCATAAATAAAAGTAAGCCAAATCAGACTTTGCACAAGACACAGGCACAAATAGATTTGACTTCTTCATTATTTCGTAAGTAATATCGTCTTTTTTTGTTGTAAACTTTAACTTTATTAGTTATTGACTGGCTTAGTTGGTAATTTTCTTTTTTCGTTATTTAGTAGTTAGTTGAATTTTTGACTAATTACTATAAGTGGAATGAAAGTTGTTGTTAGCCTTTGTTTTCTACAATAATTCGACAAAGTGATTGCTTAGTCTTAAATAGCTTTGGCTTGGTGGCTAGCTCTTTCATTCGATCATTATTTTTTCTACGTCATAAGAACTAAACAGTAATGATTATCAAACTTAAGATGCCTAAAATGAAATTTATCTTAAAATCACATTATTGATTTATTTGTAGATATAATGACATCCTCATTATTAGAACGAGAATTTATATTTTTAAAAGAAATATCATGTTACTATATCATCAAATTAATTAATTTTTTTAATAATTTTAGATAACATAAATTAAGATTCAATGTAATTTTCAATAATATATAAATATTCTTCAGCCTTTCGACCTTATTTGTATTTATTCTATTTTTTTCTTCGTTATTTTCTGTTGTGCTAGGGAGAATTATGTTTGATCTTATCAAAAAAAAAAAAAAAAAACGAATTATGTTTGTTCTCTAACTTATTTTTTATATTTAATAGATTTTTTTTTATTTAATATTAAAAATTATGTAAAATATGAAATAAAATTAATTCTAATATTCGTATTTATATTAAATGTAAAAAAAAGTAATTTTTATAGTTAAAATTTGTGTTGAGCTAAAAAAATACCTCGAACCAAATGAGACTTTGAGTATAAGGTATAATAACATTTACATTCATATTTCCAAAATTTTAACATCCAGTTTTCTAACTTTTAGGCCCTGTTTGGCATGAGGATCAAAACCATGACCAAAATAATACTAGTTTAAAAAATAATAATAATAATAATAAATAAATTTTTTAATTATTCTACATAAATTCTAATATAAAAAAATATTATTTTACTTTACATACTCAATAATTTTTAATAAAAATATTAACTTTATTTCACATCTTAGATCAAAATACTCGATTCAAATATTTTGGTTTAGGATGTGAAATAAAATTAATATTTTTATTGAAAATTATTGAGTATATGAAGTAAAATAATATTTTTTTTTATATTAGAATTTGTGTAGAACGAGTAAAATTTTTTTATTATTATTATTATTATTTTTTTAAACTAGTATTATTTTGATCCTGATTTTGGTCTTCGCACCAAACGGGGTCTTAGAATTTTAATACTTGAATTTTTTTAAAAAAAATTTATTATTAAAATTTTTAAATTCTAAAGATAGAAGGATATAATTATAATTTTAAAATATTTAATAATAACAAATTTAAAAAAGAATTTTGATGTTAAAATTTTAAAACTGTGAACCTAAATTTTATTATAACTTAAACTCAGATACTCAAAGTTAATTTATCCTATAAAAAATTTTATTGTAAAAATAGTGAAATTTTAGTTGAAATAAAATGGAAAAATAATTTTAGATCGAAATTAACGAAATTATAAATATTTAAATCATGTACTTCCTGCTTCATCATCTCTAAACCCAAACCCTAACATCCCCGATGATGTCCGCCGGTCGTTTCCTCGTCCCCAAACCTCCTCAAAACCCTTCTTCTCCTTCCGAATCCCGGTGGTCGGGCCTCCGCAAGCTCCATCTCCCCGCCTCTCGGCTCCCCAAAACCCTAAACCCATTCTCTAAACCCCATTCTCACCCCTCCTCCCATCTCAAATCCTTCCCTTTCCCTCTACCCCACCGCCGCCCAAGTCCGCTCCTAAATCCTAACGCCCCCTCATCCTCCCCCACGGCCGTCTCCGCCGGGCGTAGCAAGAAGAAGACCACCGGCGGTCGCATCGAGGGCAGCGGCGAGATCCGCCGCATCGCCAAAGCTAACGCCCGCCGCCTCTCGCGCCGCATCTCCCAAAACCGCTTTTACCGCCGCGCGCGCGCCGCCGCGCAGAACGCGGATCGCTTCACCGACGAGGAGCTCGAGATGATCGGCCTTGGCTACGACCGCGCCGTCCAATTCATGTCTAAGGACGACCCTCGCCTCCGCCACCCGTACGATTGGTACAAGTATGGCAAGTACGGCCCCTATTCGTGGCGAGGAATCGTCGTCGGCCCGCCGATTCGCGGACGGTTCGCCGACGAGCGCGTCACCATCATTGGCGAGGTTCGCGACCACGAAGAGTTCGAGCAGATTGAGCAGTTTGAGATGGCGAATGACTTCACCAGCCGCCTCAAAGACCTCAACCCCTCCGTCGGCCGCCGGCACTACTGGGTTTTCGTCCGGCACCCGAAATGGAAGCCCACCGAGCTTCCGTGGGAGCAATGGACTCTGGTTTCGGAGGTGGTCTTGGAGGCCGGGAAGAAGGAGAGGATCGATAAATGGAACTTGATGGGTCGATTGGGGAACAGGACCAGAAGAAATATAACCCAGTGTGCCGCCTGGATGAGGCCTGATATCATCTATGTGAAGAGGCCGCTTTACCAGTGCCGTTTCGAGCCGCAAGATGAGTTTTTTGAGCAGCTGGTGCCGCTTCTTGATCCGAAATCAGAGAATCTGTTCAAGATCGAGCTGAGAAGAGAGGAGAACGGGAGGGTTTTTGTTGAGAATTGCACTTATTTCGGTGGTCTTTGCAGGATTGTGAAGATTAGCCCCAAATCTTATGTTGATGATGTGGTGAATGCTTATCAGAAACTGAGTGATGAAGGCAAATCTCGATGCTTGGACTTCTTGCTGAGAAACCATCCATTGGAGCTGCTTCACCCTTATACGAAAGAATGGAAGGCCAAATTGGAGGAGATGGAATTGGGCTGCGATGCTCCGGATGAGAGTGATGAAGAAGATGATCGGAGTGAGACTGAGGTTACTGAATGGATGGAAGAGGACGGTGATGGGGAGGAGGAGGAAGAAGAAGAAGAAGAAGAAGAAGAAGAAGAAGAAGACTATGTAATTGAGGCAGGGGAGGGAGGGGAAGATGAAGTGATTGACGTGGGGGAGGATGATGAGGGAGGCGAAGAAGAAGAAGTAACGGACCCAGAGGAAACAGAGGAATACTGGGATGACAAATGGGAGAAGGCGCTGCGGAGCTCGGAGGCCATGGAGGAACTGTTGAAGAAGAGATTTGAGGCATCTTCTAGACTATACAAAGAGCAGAAGAGAGAGGAGGGGAGGGAAAGAGCAAGTCAGCTTGATGCTGACGTAGAGCGTGAGAGGATTAAAGCAGAGTGGAAGCAGGAAGAGTTCAAATGGCGGAGGAGAAATGTGAAGAAGGGGAGGATTCCACCGGAGTTGTTCTTGAAGGGAGCTGTCCGGCCATTCACTTACCGGAATCTTGTGAAAGAGATTGTTTTGATGAGACACGCCATTGTTGATGGAGATATCAGTTTGAAAACCTAAGCCCAAGTCCTCCTTTTTTGTACGTGGATTCTTCACAAGAAATTTTCTGATAGCTGCTCGGTTTCCTGTGGCGTTGAATTGGTTGGCTTCCTCTTCACTCTGATCAAGTAAGAGCATGAACATATAAGTATGTTGCTAGATATTAGTATGTTAGATTGAACCTATGGGCATATAGTTTAAGGTTTTAGATGCTTGATTGTCTGAAAATTTATTTTGGAGCCACTAAACTAAATCAATAATTGCTCAATTTGGAATGTATTTGTTCTATTTGAAGACTGATTATTGGGTTCAGTGCCTGAACGTTCAAGAGCTCAACCATGACTCGTCACGCATGCACTGAGCGAGGCCTGTCGTGCGGCATGGAGAGCATAGGTTGGATGCCTAAATATTTTATTTTATTTTTATCTATTTGAAGATCTTTCGAACTTGAGATTGTAGTCTTTGTTTAGGTGTGATCCACATGGGAACTGGAATGGTTCATACGAGATGACGGCCGAGTTCTAGCCGCCGCCTCCGGGAGACAGCGGCGGCGAATGACGGTGAGCCCGGTCATGACCACTTGGCTCCATATGGTTTATGCAGATTTAGTAATGGAAGTACAACAAAGAGAGAAACATTATCAATTACTAGGTGGTTCAACTAAAAGAACTACCCCACTTACAGAGCTCCTTAACCTTAAGCTTAACTATGCAGACTCTTTCACAGAAGTATGCGAAGGAGCCGTTGAAACACCTTTGCAAAAAAGCGGGCAAAGAGGCCTCTACAAATCATTTGTCGTAAGCCGAAGAACTTTTCTAAGAACTCATTCGCCAAAACAAGTAAAGATACATATACGTTGAATCTTTCCGTTTAAGATACAAAACTAATTCTAGAATATTTAGAATCAAAATACCCACCAATATCTTCAAAGGCATTCGATGAAAAGAAAACAATACAAGAAAAGATTTTTTTGAAAAATTTGATTACACATCAGCTAGGGTTCTAAACTATCTTTTGAGTTGAGCTTGTCTTACATTAAAATTCAATATAAGTTGTGTTAATATACAATTCATAATCTTTACTTGTAGATTCAGGTTTTTTTATTAATAAGTATCTGAACTCAAGTGGAGCTCCTCACGGTAACTCCTCTAACAGTTTGCAAGCTTAACTCTCGTTTGCATTGTGATGCCTTCTAACAAAAAGGAGACAATTTAGGGTCTTAAGAACAATAGACTGGCCTGAACACAGCAGATACTTAGGTCTCGTTTGGTTCGAGCTTTTTTTTAGACAAGAGAAAAATTAATTAATTTTTTAAATTTAATATCAAAGAACTTTATTTTAATATTAGAAAGTGCATAAAATATGAAATAAAGTTGATTTTAAGATTTGTATTTATGTTAGATGTGTAATAAAGTTGATTTTTACAGTTAAAATTTGTGTTGAGCTAAAAAAAAGCCTTCAAACAAACAAGCCCCTGGCCAATTCTCAGAGGACCATTCTCTAACCAATGGTGGTGGTGATCACGATCGAGAATTAGTTTTTCTACATAATTTAATTCACTTTTATGAACTATATACACGTATGCGTTAGTCCCTAGGCATATATATATATATATATATATATATATATATATATATGTTAGATATTTAATATGAATTTGTTGATAGATAAAGAATGAATGATCATATTGTGATTTTGTGTATAACAAGCAAACATGATTTTGATTGTGGATCATGGCTGTGTTGGATGATGATGTTGTATATATGAATCTATATTGATCAGAGGATTAAATTTTGAATTAATGAAATCAATATAAGTACTCTAAATTAATTGAACTAATTAATGATGGCTAATAGTAATTAGAAAAAAAATCTCATTCAATCAATTAAATATCAAAACTACCTCACCTCTCTATAAATCGGTTCTCACCCGTAAAAGAAATCACACAAATGTTTTAATATTACATCATATATATTTTTTTCATAAAATTTAAACTATGAAATAATAGATTTTTGTGAAGAATATGAATATAATGTAATATAAAAAGATTAGTACGGTATGTGTAAAAATATTTTAAATTTTTTATGATCTGTAAAATTTATTATATTTAGAAGTATACATGTTCAGTATGTACCAGCATCAATATGTAAGTCAATATTATGCGTCATATCTCAGTATACTTTCATAAGACCACCACCAAATCCCTCTAGCTTTGACCGAATTCGAATCTCTCCAAATCCGATGAAGTTAGAGTCCACCAACAAGTTGAGTTCCATTGAAACCGACTTATGGTGCCCCTACACTATGCTTCGACTAAAGCAAAGCACTTAAATTGGAGATTTTTTGTTAACCAACACTTTCAAGATCTTTTCGACTAGCAGGAAGCTAACCTAAATACTAATGACCTCATGAATACGTGTTGACTCAAAGTGAGCAGAAATGTCTGTCGATTCTATTGAGGTTAGCGAAAATTTCTTTTTTTTGGGAATCTGATCCCAATCATTGCAACGGGTTAATACGACCATTTTGTCACCCCTAACTGGAACTCGACCCAAACCCGAACCCATTTTGCTTGAACCCGACCCGCCCGTCGACTCATTTTGCCACCCCTGAAGTCTGGAACGGACTCAAAGGAGAAAATATGTCAAAAATATTTAATGGGCCAAACGTCTTGATTGGTGGGCCCATATATCGAAATTGGCCTTAAGCTCTTATTGGGCCTAAGTTGGTCATTTTGATTTAGTTATTAATAACAGGAGACAATACAAAATATTTACACTTCCAAAATTTATAAAAAGTATTGTTTTTATTTCAAGTCAACTTCAATTTAAGTTGGTAATATTTATTTCGATTTTGTGTCGATTTTCATGTTAAATTAAGCTAAATTATGAGTCGCATTTTTTAATTAAAATATTGGCTGTAAGTATTACGTATACTAAGAAATAGTATTATAAATTTATTTGAATATTTATGNAAAAAAAAAAAAAAAAACATAACAAACTTTAATACAAATATCGCTTTATGAAAAGAATTAAGCAGGAACATTAAAATTCTGACAGCAAAACAATTAATAAAAAAAGGGCATTTTTTTTTTGATAAAAAAAAATGGGCATTTTGTTCCATCATGTTTTAAAAAAAAATGAGACATTTTTTTCACAAAATGTTATTTCAAAAATTTAAATGATAGTTTTATTAGAAGTTATAGTTTTGGTATGCCCACTTTTTTAAGGAATTTTTATTTCGAGTAAATTTATTTTGAGTCAAATACAATAAAATTTTAAAACATTTTACTTATTTTACTCGAAATAAAATTGATTTAATTCACAATCAACTCAAATTTTATATAATAATATATATTAAGATGTACATAAATGTATCATACAAATATATATATTAAAAATATTTATGTGTAAAATTAAATAAATTTTACTTAACTTAAATTAAACTCGATTTAATTTTAAAAACTTTAACTTTAAGGTAAAATTAAATCGCTCAAACTTGATTTGTTATCATGAATAAAAAGTTTTTTAAACAATAAAATGTACCAAAAATTGGAATAAATTATCAGTCCTCATGGATATTTTCTTATTTTTAGGAAGCTATGATGTAATATAACCATTCAATTTGCCACAGTTTTGAAATTGTTATTTTTTTAAATTTTGTATAATAATTAATATGTTTAATTGAATTAGACAAACAAAATATAATACTTGATTCACGTTTTATATTTCAATTAAAATACATTTAGATATAACTTAATTTAAATTAGATTAAAGAAGTCAAAAATTAAAATTTCTTTTAGTAAATTACATTTTTGCTCATCAGGTCAAAAAAATATTGCAAATTAATATAAATTTTTAAAAAAACTCAATTTTAATATAAATTTTTAAAAAAACTCAATTTTAATTTTTATAACTATAAAAATAATACAGTTAATCTTCATTTCCCTTTTATAATCCCACCTTTTTTGCTGGCCTTTTTTATTAAAAATATAAAATTTGATTATTTATTTCTATTTTGACACGTATATATATATATATTAAGAAATTATATACCTTTCTAGCCTCATTATTTTTCAAAAATTTAATAAAATTTAAAATTTAATTTCTATCATCTCTTGCTTTCATCGTGCTAAAAATTTAAAACTAAAAAATATAATGAATAATACTTCAAAATTATATTCTAAAAATTTAAAATTTAACTATTGGAAATAATCTTAAGCCAAACATTAATGTTTTTAATATCTTAAATACTTAAATAAAATTTTTAACAAATTAGTACTAATTTGCAACGACTTTCTAACTTCAGTACGGATACAATTTTCCCTTTTTCTTTTGCTGTAATTTAATCTCTAACTTTAACAATTATTGTTGGATACCCCTATTACCATTGTTGATTTAAAATGATATAAAAACATAAATTACAACTAGGTCCTTTAGATCAAGTGCCATTGCAAATAAGCCCTAATTTTGTATTTGTTGTATATATTTATGTTCCTAATAAAATGTGAATTTTGGTTAGTTTATTCATTCCAATTAAAGAGCATTGATAGAAAAAAATAAATTTTGAGCTATGTCTGATCCATAATGTAACATTCAAGTAATTTAAATTAAACCTTAAATTTTATTAATGGTATTTTTTGTGATTTTGATTCTATTTGACCTTTATATAAATAATTTTGTGCAATATTAATTTGATAATTATTTGAATTACAGGATAATAAAGAAAGAAAATAGTGGAATTTACTTATCATTAAATACAGTGATTATTCAAGAGCCTAGAGTGAAAAAATGATAATCTCATTGACTAATTAATTAATTAATTTGGTTTTAATGAGGATTTAGTTAGAAGAGTGGGGAGAAAGAATAGAGATAAGCCGGGGAAAGAAAGAGCGAAGAAAGAATAGAGGAAGAAAATTAATGCGAAATTTGGAGATCGCCGTCCGACATCTAAAGCATAGAGGAGTAGAGATCTAAGAAAAAGTGGTTAAGAATTTGACATATTTCTTCGACGGTAAACACGAGGTAGGCGTACGATTCTACTTTTAAGTTATGCAAATTATCGTGTATTGTGATTGGCGAAGGAATGATGTGTTGCTTTGTATTTATGTTTCTTCTCGAATACAACAATTCTTTATTGGATTTCATGATTTCATGTGGTACGTAATTCTTTGAAACAACATTTGTCTTCAAAATTTCGATAGAATCCATGCGGTAGAGTTATAAACTTATAAGTTCTTCATCATCGTCATCATCATTATTATTATTATTATTATTATTATTATTATTATTATTATTATTATTGTTATTATATGCATAGAAGTAATGCTCTCATATGATGATTGAGGTTAGAATTAATTAGAATCAAGATATCGAAATGTAAATATCTATCATTTAGGCAATAACTTGAAAATTGTGGAGAAATAAAAATCGGACCATTCGATATCAAATTGAATTGCTCGCCTGCAATAGACTTGTAGTCGGATGGTCCATTAAATTATTTGGTATTCTTCTTTACTTTCGAGTTTTCACCCTCTCAATACGTGATGAACGATATTAAAATACTAGATACCAATACTTAAAGATGTATATGTTAATGAGGTGCATATAGTACATGAGACTTGCCATGTTTTGATGTGATAAGTTTGAAACTTGTCTTACGATAAATATTTCCGTAAATTTGTTATTATTTTCAATTACTTGATAACATGATAAAAAGTAGTGAAACTCTTTTTGACACGTCTAACTCCTTAAACAACTTTACTATGTGGCGTTCAATGACTTAAAGATGACCGCACTATTAGTGATTTAGCTCAATACAATGATAACGTTCAAGTAATTTATTATTTAATATGATATGCAGTGTTGCATAGTAGATCAATAGGTGACATATTACGATTTGATTGATTTTGAGATGACAACTTTTATATGGTGGATACTATACAGTAGCAAGAAGCGCAAGGTGATAAGAGAATAAATAGTGCATGATTAAAATGACCACTAAAATGCTAACTTACGATTTCATTAGTTATTAGATAATATAGTGAGAAGCCTTCAAATTGGTTTGTCGGAGATCGAAGCATGTAGGGAAGTCAAGGAAGTTGTACCAAAAAGGCTAAAGAGATCTTACTTCACCAAAATTAGATTAGACGATAATAAGCTACTCTAAAGAAAAAATGTTTATAGTAAATACAACAAAAAAAATGAGAAAAAGCTTATATACACCTTACTTTTATGTGATTACTAACTAACGGCTCAAAGATAAAATATTTATCGTAGTTATAACAGAAAAGAGGAGAAGAGCTGCTATGCATTATTTTGAGTCCATCACAACTTATGTTCCACCCAAGTTTTGCATCACTCTATTATTGACGAGAGCACTCGAGTCAATTTACTCAAGTCACCATGCATCTGCATCTCCCATCCGCTTGGGGAGTAGGTTTGGCCAGCCAAATGTTCAACCGGCCAATAAATGTGGGGCCCACTACTGATGTGGCATTTCACTATTAGTCTGTTGAACTTAATAAAATTTTTTGCTTGGGAGGTCTCTAAATACTACAGACAATTAAATTATTATTCAAATTTATTCGTGCATATACGTATAGACATCAAGAACAACAAAACCAGCACATTATATTGTCTAATTTTGGAGTTTTATAAAGTTCGCAATCACCATAAATCCAAAATATGAAATAAAATTTCTTTACTCTAGTCTGAATCATAGATTAAGAAGCTATATAAATTAATTCAAGGCTTATAATATTCTAACCAATCATTTATCTTGATCTTAATTCAAGGCATGGGGCCAATATAAATTTTCAATTATCTTCCTACTTTGGCATTTACTCCACCAATTATTTGGCCAAGGAGATATTGGAATATTTGAACTCAATTATTGTTTATTTAGTTTTTTTTTATCTATTTTCTATCTTATCATGATGCAAACTATCCTATGTGTTACATTTTTTTATTTTTATTTTCTAATAATTGAATTTTATTATTTTTTCAATGACTTGCTCATGTCATCCAATTTACACCTGAATAAGTTTAGAAAATTAATCTCGCATTAATTTATTCACTATAAGTTGTAGTATTTCATACGTTGGAGTGGTCTGCTACTCGTAAACTTAATTTCTAATTTATAGTTGTTCACTTCTGTCTATCTTCTGCCATAACTGAATTCTCGAAAAACTATTATCTCATGCTATAATACTCTAGGGTGAGATGCGAGTTCTTGATACGGTAACACATTTATTTTGGCAAATTCTTATGCATGTGAGAAGTAGATTGTAATATGTGAACGTGACATTATTTAAAAATTAATCTTACATTGATTTATTCGCCACATTTTTTTGATTTCAGTCCTTGGCATCATAATTTCGTTCACTCAATTTAAAAATTATGATAATAGTATGGTTCGAACTTGAGACCCGCTTGTTTTCAGGTAAACTCTCTCCTCACTAGACTAGGAGAACACCACATTTATTCACCGCATATTGGTGATTGAATAAGTGAGCAGCCCTTACAATATGCTCGACTTTTGGACTAATGAATGCTGAGTTATCTGAATAAAATTGTGTTAGATATGAGTCATCTAAAATAAACTTTTTGACCATCTTCGATACCTTCATATTATATGAGCAGTGGCAGTAAGAAAATGTGAATCGATTGGGTCCTCCAAAAACCGAATTTGGCCAACGCGAACACAATAATTAGGTCAAAATTTACCTAACCTATTTGTCTTATCATCCACTCGAGCTCAACCCGACTTGAATCGAGTTTGATCCAACCTGAGTGAACTCGGAAGCTTTCAACTCAGGGTCAGCCGGCCTCGTTTGGTTTGAGGCAAAATTTTTACCCAACATAAATTTCAACTATAAAAATTAACTTTATTTCACATTTAATACAAATATAAATATTAGAATTTAAAGTATTTCACATTTTACACATTGTCTAATATTAAAATAAATATTTCTTATTAAACTTAAAAAATAAAATATTTTTTTTTTATCTAAAAAAAAAACTTGAACTAAACAAGGCGCAAGGCCAAGCGGCTCAGCCCATGGTGGGCGGGCCGCCGGGCCGGGCCGGGTCCCCGAGAGGCGCAACCCCGCTGGAGAAAATTCAAAATAATCTCGCCGATTAATTACTAAAAAAATATATTTCAAAAAAAATAAAAAATAAAAAATAAAAAACTGAGCTGACGTCAACGAATCCGAAAACAACTACTCGACGCGCACGCGTAAATTTCGAGCGTGCGAACACTGGACGGCCGCTACGCGACGTTAACGGCGAGAACTCTCGCCGTCAGCGTCTTGCTGACGGCAGCTGAGTTGCCGTGTCATCTGTCATCCGTTCGGAGCATAAAAAAGATAATTTAATTTATTTTTTTATTTTTTTAAAAAACATATATAATGTGCTATGATGTTAGTTAATTACATTAAAAATTATATTTGACATAAAATAAAATTAATTAATTTATAAAAACTATATTAAATATAAAATAAATTAATTATTTAATATTAAAATTTATATTATATATGATAAAAAATAAAATAAGAGCCAAAATTTCTAAAATTGAAAGTTGAACCAATTAAATAGTAGATTTAAGGTATAATAAATTTAATCAATCTCATAATTACATCACATATATTTTATAATTCTATAAGGATTATGAATAATTTAAAAAAAAAATTATTATTTCAAACATAAGTTAATAGGCTATTATTTAAATAGTATAAATATAAATTTTATTTAACTATTAATAAGTTTTAGTCAATTCAACCTGGTCAAACCATTATTTCAGTTTTATAGACAAAGCTAATCGATAAAGTGGCTGGTTCACAGTCAAATTTTAATAAAATATATTTATAATTTTTAATAAATTAATTTTTTCGTAAGATATTTCCAAATATATGAGATAACGATAAAAAAAAAAGTTATTGCATTCGATCGATCAAACATTTGGCCGGCCAATAGAGACCACCACGTCAGCACTGGGTCGACCCCAATAATGGTCACCTACGACAGCTTGAACTCAAAGGCTGACTTTAGTTAAGGGTAAGGGTGTTAATATGGATCGAAGATCGAAAATCGATCGAAAATTGAATCGATTTTACATCGAATCGATCAAAATGAGCCGACTAACGAGCCAAAAGTTCAGCTCGGTAATAATTTCGAGCCGATTTTGAGCCAGGGTAGGCTCGGTTCGATCCAGCTTGAAATCAGCTCAAATTAAAATATATTTTATATTATAATACATATATATAACATTTGTATATAATATATATTAAATATAATATATATATATATATTATAAATCGAGCCGATCTCGAGTCGAATAGAGTCGAGCTTACCCGGCTTGAGATCGGCTCAAAATCTTCGATTCATTTTCGAGCTTGAGATCGGCTCAAAAAAAAATTGAGATTTGAATCAAAATCGGCTCGAAGTTGATGGGAATCGACTCGAGCCGGCTCGAAGTCTAACCCAATTGAGCTTGAGTAGATTTCGAGTCGATCGAAATGTAATCAATCCGATTTCGAGCCGGTATTGGCTCAATAACACCCTAGTTAAGGGGAAAATGGAATAAAAAGGAAACTTATAAAATCTAGTATTTTGTGTAGCTTAATTAGAATTAATTATTATTTTATTTAGATAAAAAAAATGTTATATTTAAAATTTGTTGATTATTGAGCATCGCATGTATATAATTTATAAGTTTTTTTGGTTAATAAGTTTGTTATAATAAAAATGTCATAAAATCCTTCTAATTTATTAATGAAATTAGAGCAGTTTATATAGGTTTTGGTGGCACTTGGCTGCAATTTAAAAAATAATATTTTTTTGGAATTTTTACATACAGGATATAAAATTTATACGAAATTACGCATTTCACCATCAATTCAAAAATATTACCACTATCGCACCATATTCATTTAAATTTTACGCATTTCACACCATATTCTTTAATGGTGAACTTCATATTTG